>PVKM010024719.1:0-20372 GCA_004027735.1 Carollia perspicillata
AATGTCAACTTTAACTAAGCATTCGTACTGTTTTCCGTGTACATCTCCCTTGTGTTACCCCATATTCCACTCTAAAGCTATCTCCTCCACCCGGAGAGAAAGCCGATCAGTTATTGGACACAACATTTAGACTATTTATGATTAAGTTCTATTATTTAATAAACAAATAAGAGAACCCTCCAAATCTTCTTTTCTCCTTTTGCGGAAGCAGGAGAGAAACGCGTGTTTATTCCCTCGAAGTGATGTGTGTCCCAGTGGACCCCAAACAGCTAATTCTGGGCTCAAAGGCAAACGACGACAGTCTCTGCAGATGGCTCTTTAAAGACAGCAGCTCCCCACCCATGTCCCCAGGTCAGTGGTACAAATCCCTCTGTCCTGTGGGAGGAAGTGGCTAAAGCTTCCAGTTCTGGTAGGCATGAGTTCCTCCAGGTCAGTGGGGAGGGGGAGGGAGGAAAGATGCTGGACAGATGTGGAGCGGAGTGAAGGAAGTGGGGAGTTCGGAACAGAAGTTCTGGAAGCGGATACAGGCTTCGCGGGGGTGGCATGGGCCATATGGAAGGCTGGGTTGAGATCTGATCTTCGCTCCACCTTCTCTGATATCTTCCCCTTTCTGTCCATCTGGAGACCCAGAGTATAATGTGGGGGATCCTCAAAGGGCACCGTAAACTCAGGTCAATCTCTGGAAGGTCTCATGGAGAACCCCAGGAGTTCCTAGCTGTGGGTCTCAGTTCAGTGGGCTTCAGGAAAAGCTGAATTTCTACAACAGACTCTGGAGAAAGGCACTTGGCCTAGACAAAACAGGAAGGCAGCTGCCTGCCACGTTTTTCCCTGGATTCCTTGGGACACATACTTGCTCACAAAGCATTTCCAACCTTCCAGAGAACTAAGGAGAGTGACTAACTCATCTACCTCCCCAGCTTCCAGACTGATGGCCAATGCTAGGCTCAGGAATAAAGGGAATGCCCGCCCAGACTGACGGCAAAGGGCCTTGTCAATAGGGGATGGTTTGGGGTATGCTGCTGTCCACACTTTTCCATGTGCTTGGGGAGTGGGGCACTGCGGGTTGCATAGAACCTTATCATTGAGAATTCAAATACAGGCGTTCTTTAAATGTGTGACTTCTTCCTGTGTCTCTTCCAGTGGTCCTCAAAGTGTGGTCTCTGTGACGGCAGCTCCTGGGAACGTGTTAAGAGATGCAGACTCTGGAGCCGCACCCCAGACCCCTGAATGAGAACTTCCAGGATGAAGTAAGTGGTAGAGGTAGTTTAACAAGCCCTCCAGGGGATTCTGATGCCTGCTCAAGTCCGAGAACCACTGGCCAGCCAGGCCCTGCCATTTCCCCGCCATCCTGGAGACGATGAATGAGCTTCGCAGTCCTGGACTGAGGTTCAAGGGCAGCATGCAGCCAAACGCTGCCTGAACCACACACAGTAGCATTGGCTGTTCTCGTGTACTGCAAATGCAGGTTGTAAACTAGATCATGAGTTAAGTGGGCTTTTGATGGTAAACCTGGAAAACCAACATTCATGTATATATTATTTCTAGGAGAAAACATTTTTAATAATAAACAGCTTTCAGGGTGCAACCTATAACTTCAGGAATGCAGGCTCTGCCTATACTGTGAGTTACAGCAACATAACTAACGGTGTGTGTGTATCTGCTTCCCCCGCAGGTTTATACACTGAAGCCGTCCTCGAGTTGCTTCCTCCCCTCACTGCCCAGCACATGAACCTGCGCACAAAGTGACTGACTTCAAGAGTAAGAGCTCCATCTATAAGCATAGCTGGCTAACCTGGGAGAGGAAGTGCTATGACACCTGTAATCATAATAGCCCAATCATATGACACCTGCCTGTGCCTCCGCCTGGCACATTCTTGGCAAGAGAGGGGCACACCTGGTCCCAGGCTGCCGCTGAGGAGGGCGCCAGCTGCTGACTCTGTGGCAGAGAGTCACTGGCTTGGGTCTCTCCCCAGACTTCCCACGGATGGGTTTACTTGAGGTTAGGTGATACAAAGGTGCACAGAACGCTTATATTATGTGGCCCGGACATAATAAAAGGTTTTTATAAAAGCATTCAGAGAGGTGGGGAAAACTGCCAATACTGTTGTGAACTCAGCCACCTGAGAAGTAACTCCAGATGACCTTCCGCAGCCAAGACTCAATTTAGGTGCTACCAAATAAGATGCTCACTGGCCTCCTCGATGCAACCTCTATCAATTAACAACTCCAAAGTGGAAGATTACAACAGTTCAGAGAGACACAGAACCACTCTCGCAGCCAGTAGAGAAAGCAAGCCTGGTTGGAAGAGTGTTCAGGCACTGCCGTTCTCAGCCTGGGGCGGGGCCCAGGGGATCTGGGACCAAGCAGCCTTCTGTTGCATCAACCCCCTCCATTAGGCACAGAAGCAGAGGGCATCTCTGAGTCAACAAGCGAGCTGACTCCAGGCCCCAGCGGGTTCCCCAAGGTGAGGTTCCTCCTGTCTGGGGCGCTGCCTACCAAAGCCCCTTGAAAGCCTGCAGGGCCACCCTGAGGCACATTCCACAAACCTGGAGGGGCGGGGCTAGTGGCACCAGTAAGACAACATCCCTTGTTTGACTTCTACGTCTGTATTTGCAAAAATGTACTGGGAAAAGAAAATACGTTCAGATGTATTATCTTCAAGAGAATCTCAGAAGTATGAGGAAGCTCTGGGATTACCTTGTTCTCAAAATTTGTTGGCTCCACTATGGTAATTGATCATTCTACTAAGCAAAAACTAAGGACTTAAAAAATCTAAAGCATGCCAAGCCAGGACTTAATGCCTCTGACATCTCCCTTGTCATCTCCCTCTTCTCACACCCCGCACATTAATGGGCCACCACTTCCAGGAATTTTCCCTTGCACACATATCCTATACTTCTCCCTCACACTCCACCTCCACTCGGACAACCTGATTTCATGGGCATGCGCTAGGGGTTCAGGCACCATCCTTCTGGTGTATGGGCTGCAAGACCAATAAGAAAAACAAAACAAACAAACAAACTAAAAAAACCTTCCAGACTCCCTTACAGGTAAAGTTTCAAATGTGATTTATGCTCTGCCACTCAGCTGCATGGCCCAAAATAACTTTCAGTGCACAACCTAGTTCCAATTTTTGGGATGATGATTTGAATTAGAAAGTGTGTGAAGCAGGGAGGAAGTGGGACATGCACTCTGCTGGTCAGATCTGGCAGGAGGACTTGGTCCAGAGTGGCCAAGCTGTAACCGTGGAGCCCGAGGTTACACGGAGACAGAACCCCGCTTCCCCAGTACCCCTCGCTGTGACTCGCTTCTGGGCAGGCCAGCCTGGGGAGCTGTTCTGGGAATCCTCCTGGAAGGCTAGGCTTCAGCGGACCCACAGTTTACTGAGCACTGTCTCCCTGTATTCACTCTCTAGCTCCTCAAATACCTAGCGTGGTTTCTGTCACCCGCAAAGTGAACTCGATTCCCTGATTACATCCTCCCGGGATGGAACTCGCGGAACGGGGTGTCACCTTCCTCCCTTCCTGAGCGAATACGAGAGTGTCTGTCGAGGCATTAACTGCAGCCCTCCTCAGATCCGTCCCCTACACAGCGATGAAAGCACTGCTCTCCTTAGGCCTGTTAACACTTCATCAGAAGTTCTAACAAGATTATAAAAGCGTTATAGTCACGGCCCCATTTCATAATCATGGGCTTGTCTTCTTTGCCGCTGTTCCAACACCAGGGATGTCCGCGGGGACGCCACATGAGGCTTGTGAGCGGGGACTGAACAGGGAGGAAACGGACCCTGAGAAGTGCTCTCAATTTCAGTTGCACACGTTCCTTATAAAATAAAAAAGGCAAAGGTTGTAGAAAATCTGGCTGATTTTTCTCTACCTATGTATTTTTAAGGATACACTAAAAGAAAGAAAGTTTATATTATTTTCAAAGGAATAATCTAATTGTTTGACTTGCTAGAGAACTATTCATCAAGGAAACTAATGAAATTTCTAATGGAGATGGAAAACAAGTGGGAGATAAAGAAAATGATCTCATTTTCAGCAAATGAATACTATAATAAAGGAAAATGTAAAACAAGAACATAAAAAGGAAGGAACATAACTACAGAGAACAAAAGAAGAACATAAACACATCGGAAGGAAACACTACTTATCCAATTGTGAAGTGAAGATGGAATCCCTAAGAATAATAACTAAGATGAAAAAACTACCTCAGGAAAGACTGACTGACAGGTTTTGTAAGTTGAACTGTTACGACTTAAGTATTATTGATTTTAATTATTTTTAAAAATCCATGCATCAAAACACCATAAACAAAATTGTAAAATAGACTGTATGGGATCAGAATATGCCACCCCCCAAAATGCCACTTGGCGTGAGGATGATGTTCAACGGGAGGCAAACGAGAAGCAACAGATGCAGAAAGAAGCCGTCCCAGAGCCTGGCTTGCGTGACTGCAGCAGCGGAGACTTCTGAGGAAGGAGGGCTGCCGTGAATCCCCTCTCCTGGGGGAATTTTATGGCCACGAAGATGACGGGAAGTCATCTTACTAGAACGGCTCTGATTTTCCATTAGTTTCCCTCATATATTTATCTTCCCAAGCATGCTGCCCCTAAAAGCCTAATCCCCTTTTCCTTTGTCTTGTTGCTTCGCTACCTATTTTCCTTTATTCGTTGAGATGCTGTATAAGCCCAAGTTCTAACGTGCCCTTTGCATCACTCATCACGGAGCCCTCCCCATATGCATGCTAGTGCACATGTTAATAAACTCTGCTTTTTTCTCGTTAACCTGTTTTTGTGCGTCTGATTTTCAGGGTCTCAGCCACAGAACCTAGGGAGGGAAAGGGAAAAAGTTTTCTTCCCTCCCCTACGATATCCAAAGGGTTAATATTCTTAATATGTAAGTATTTAATAACAGTATAGACTAATATTCCAACTAGAAATAAATAAAGCAACCAGACAAGTAACAAAGTATGAAACAAATGGCTAAAAATTACTTGGGAGACCCTCGATTCCACTAGTGAATATCAAAACTTAATATTCCATTTTCTAAAAATAATTTTTTAAAAACTTCCCAAAGATGCAGGAGAAACAACAAGGTGCAAACCCGCGTTAGGAGCACGCACCGGGCCCTGTGATTCCAGACGGCAGTTTGGCAATAGGCATGACGTGACCTGAACCAGCGTACACTCCCTCTCCCAGCAATTCGCTTTCGTCACAAAAAACATCACCTTCTTCCCAAGGAAATTATCAGATGCCCACAGAGGTCCCAGTACAACGGTATTCAGGGGGTGCAACTTACACAAGAAAAAAAAAGGGAACTCGACTAAATGTCCAATAATACTATAGAACCATTAACATTTTACTTTTGAAAACTAATGATTGAGAAAAAAAGGTTCACTGTATAATGGTATGAGAATGCCTCAGAATAAAAAAGCAGTGAATAGATGTTTGTGTATGCAGGGGAAAATAGAAGACAACATTCCACAATATTTAAAGTGATTGTCTCAGGAGGGTTGAATTAAGACAGTTTGATTTTCAGCTTTATACTTTTGACTTTTCTAAACTTTCTACAATTAATTTATAAACCTTATAATGAGAGCAAAAATATAGGTAAATGCAATGTAAACTACCATGGTGGTAGGTGGAAGTGATGTTGGCGAGGGTAAGACAAAGTAATTAAAAATAAATAACAACCTAAGCCACGTTTTCAGAAATATGCATTTTACCACAATCTAAGGACTTGGGCCTAGAGAAAGTTTGTTTGGAAAGTGACTGGGGACAAAACCTAGCCTGAAGTTTACTTATGTTAATGCCTACTAACTAAAGCAAAAAAAAATTTTAGGGAACTAAATGAAAAATCTCCCTCAAGTTTCATCCTTCGTCGTGGAGATCCCCACTGAGCTTGTTCCATTGGAGACCAGGAGGGTTTTACCAGTCACTGGGCAAGTGAGTCAGCTGTTAACAACCTGAGAACAGACGGCTAAGAGAAAAGGATGACATTTCTGCTCAGCACCACAAAGCAGACAATACTCCCTAAAATTTCAAAAGCGTAAATAAAACAAAATTCCTCAATGAGTTGTACAAATTTAAAGACATATCTGGTAAGCATTCTTCTGCAACCATTTCTCCTCCTAAAGGGGTATTTCAGCAGCTTGAACCACTTTTACATACCACGGCCTTGCCACGCCCTGCATTTCTTCACTAGAAACAGTGGAAACAGCAAGACCACAGACGAACGCACGCTTGCGGGCACACAGGCCGACCCCGCGCGATGCGTCCCAGACGGGCCAGAGGAGCGCCTCACAAACTGGGCTGATGAAGCACATTAGCCACGATCAGCTTCTCGATGTTCAGGCAGCCTATGCTACCCTGTGTTTTCCAGTGTTTTTTTATCTAGCATTATAAAAACTTTTCTTCCTCAAAGAGTCTATCAAAATTTAAGCTGTGCCATGTGTTTTGAAATTATTCTCTACTTTTTGCCCCAAAGCTCATCCTCCAATTTTAGGAGGTTCACTTTCAACAGTAGCCAACGCAGCTGCTTGTTAGCACTGGCATCCTTGCAAGCTTCCTTAATGACATAATGAACGTCCTTGCCAGGTTCCATGGGAGAATTTTTTTAGTTTTGTTTGCTGCTCAAATTGCTCCTCACCTTTTTTTTTTCTAACTTAGTGCCAAAAAACCAAACACAGCATGTTGAGGAAAACAGTTGTACCACAATCTACTGCAGGGGTGTCAAACTCATTTTCACCAGGGGCTGCACAACCTTCATGGTTGCCTTTGAAGGGCCGAATGTAATCTTAGGATGGTATAAATGTAACTACTCCTTAACTAGGGGCAAGGAGCTCAGAGCTGCCGCCAGGTAGAAACAAGGTGCAGGGCCGGATGAAACAAGGTGGAGGGCTGGGTTCAGGCCGCCGGCCTGTGTTTGCCACCTGTGACCTACTGCAAGCCTCCTGCTAAGACGGAAGGCACACCTTGACTAGCCGATCTGCATGCCCACTCATTGGCGGGAAACGCGCTCTGAACCACAGCATTAAAGCTGACTGCGTTTCTTAAACTTCACGTGGTCCCATTTTTGACTAATGTACTAGTCAAAATCTGGGGTTCATTCTAACCCCCTCACACAACGATCTCCATGTTCTTTTTTTCTTCCAATGACAACTCTTACTGCCTGCTTCCTTGGCTGCCACGCTGTCTCCCTGGCGGAGGAGAAATAGGAAATACACTGCTAGTTACTGGCATTGGGGGCTTTCCGGTTCTTACTGAATTTGAGCATTCTTCAAAGGGCAAGTTTCATCTTTCTTAGTGGAAAGGAAAGAGAAAAAGAACCACCCAAACAGGCCCAAGGTAGGTGATGTCGGATTACCTTTGGGAGGACAATACTAGGAGGCACTCATTTTTCCCTTTACTTTTTCTTAGAGGAAATAAAGATACATACAATTCTAAGCAGGAGTTTACATTATAGAATATTATGCATTTGGTACAATGCCCTCGATGGCATTTGGGGAAGCTGAAAATATATCCCACGAGGCAGCATAGATTATAAGCAATGCCCTTCTCACGCCTAAAACCTCGGCAAGTCGCTCCAAATTCTGCCATGCATATTTTACTAATGGCTCTTACTAACTACGTCTAAAAAGGGAAATTAAAAGTGAATGCTATAAAAGAGGTCTACTGCAAAACCAGGAAAAAAAAGTAAGAAAAAACAACCTACAGCCCTGAGCATTAAACAGGAGGAAACACTAATGCCCTTAGTGTATATCGGCAACACAGGCTTCCAGCACGCTAATTTATACTAAGTGACTCGAAGACCCTTAACTTGAGAAACCGAAGTTGTTTCATGTGCTGACAGAAGATATCCTTTGGTATAATGAAGTACATAAGCAAAACTGGACCATAACACTAACATCTAAAATGGTCTCACTAATTCTGGAAAGGAGCCAATGTTCAACATTTGACATTAGGGTCAGAAAATTCTTGGAATGAGAAGGACTGATGATTGCTCAGGTGTGGTCAATCCTGCAAGAACTCAGAGGCAGAAGGAAAATCATCTTTCACTTGCTAGAAACAAATGCCTCAATGTCTTCCCACTGCCTGGCAGGCTATGACCCTGACTTTAACACAGCCCTGTTAAGCTCCCTTTATGACCCGACTCATCTCTGTCATCTGTCACCCCCTCTCCCGGTTCACACGTCCACCCCTCTGCTGCCAGCCCTACCATGAGCCAGCCCAGCCCAAGTGCTGGCCAGTTCCTAAAGAGCCTCACTGCCCTTTGCTGCCTCACTCTTCAGTGTCTGCCCCACAATACCCACACACCCCCAATTTTTTTTGGATCAATGGCTATTCAAAGGATAAAGCTCATTTCACCAAAATTATTTAACATTGCATATCAGCTAGGTCGGGGTCAGAGAGTATGGCAGGCTTTCGTGTATTTTTTCTTTTAATAAGCATCTATTAATTGCTTTTGAAAGCATGCAATTAAGTAAAGGGGTACAAAATTACAAAGATTCAAATGAATATATTCCCATGTTTCTATCAAGTTTAGCAAACTCAGTTGAGGGGGTCTCTTTTTCTGAGGCTGGACCTGGTGACCCTTCTCTATACTTCTATGGCATCCCGTACGCTTGAGAAACTCCCAGACTATTTATCACAATATATCATAATAGCTGGCCGTCTACAAGTCTGGCTTTCACTAGCTCAGGGGTTACCAAACAGCAGCCTGCAAGCCAAATAGAGCCCTGACACTTGTTTTGAAAGTAAAGTTTTCTTGGAATTATGCCGAGTTGAGTAGTTACAACAGAGATCATACGGCCTGCAAAGCCAGGAACATTTAATGTTTGGCCCTTCATAGGAAGTTGGCCAACCCCAGCACCAGACTGCATTCCTCGAAGAAAGGGACCGTGCCTTATTTCCTTTCCCCTAGTCCCCAAGCCAACGTGTGGCATGAAGGAGGCACAAAGCGACAGCGTCACGTAGAAACTGCCACTCCCAGACGTCAAAGGCTCTTTGCATCTGCATGTGTTCACGGTGTGAAGCATCTTAATCTTTTCTCCTCTGTGATTATAATTTAATTTAAATAATTAATACATAATTACTATATAAAATGTATGCAGGCAATTTAGTTTTCAAATGTTTCCGCCAAACTTTTCACTATCAGTAATTTTCCCCCAGAGAAAGATAATTCTAGCTTTATTATAAAAGCCAATAGAATATTGGGTATAGAGAAATGTATTTAAAATAATGAGTAATTCTCTCTTCACAGAACAGATCTGTTCTATAAGTTGGGCACTATTCTAAGAAGAAAGGAAACAAAGATTTGCTAAGCGCCCACCGCGGTCCAGGCACCCTGCTGACTGCTCCAAGCTCGCTCCCTCAGCCGCCACAGCAGGCCTATGGCACAGACACGGCTACCGTGCAGTGCGTCCGTTTCACAGGTGAGGAAACTGAGACCAAGAGAGGTGAAGCAGCTAGTCTAAGGGGAAATGGATTTTAAGTAAATCCATGTATGATTAAAACAGGTTCTTTCCCCCAATAAACTCAAAGAAACAGCCCAAGTTCATGCAAATAAAAACCGTTTGCTGGCTTATATTAAATTGTTACAGGTTACAGCATTTGGCTTGCCAGGTACTCGATACACTTCATGTACATGGAGGCACAGTGTTATAGAAGTGCAGTGGGCTTTGCTGTTATTTCATTGTTACGGTGACCGAACAAAAATAACTTACACAGTGCCTGTGAACAGCAGGTATTTAATACTTGGCACCTATTAAAAATATCACAGTACCTTATTTGTCATAGAATTTTAATGCTGAAATGCTGGAAAAAGTCAAGGTCAACCTCCTACTCTTAAAAACAAGAAACCTGAAGCCCAGAGAGGTGATGGGACACTCAAAATAACAAAGCCTGAAGCCGAGCCACATGTGGGCACACCTGTGTACCCCGGGCTTCCACGGAAAATCTCATTTCCTGACCGCTCGCCCCGACGCACAGGGACAAGTGGTTCTCCCGCACACCTCGCAGGTCAGTTACTGCCCAGCCAGACAGTAGGAAGAAACTGCAATTCCTACCCTCATGGTCATTCTGTCTACCTTCACTCTAGTCCCAAACACTTCCAGCATAAAGGACTTTTTAAAAATTAACTCGACATTTTAATTGAGACCAGCTCTTGGGCTTCCTGTCAAATAGTCATCTCTTTTATACTTTATGAATCAGAGTAGTTGAGAAGCCAAACCAGTTTTTCTCCTGTTCCAACTGGTCTAATCATCTTGAAAGGGCATGAATGATATGAAGTAAAAGGGCCTCTTCAAACAAGGATGTTGTCTGTCTTGTCCAACTCAAGCTGGAAGCTAGTACAACAGTGACTCTAACTGATGACCTTTTCCCGGAGACAGCCAACACCAACCTACTAAAAGAAAGGTCCACGAAACCCTCAGGCTGCACCCGGCCCTCACTGTGTCCCAAAGTTCCTGAACTCAACAAGTGGTCGAACAGAAGTGGGGCACGCTTTTTTGAACTTTTACCCATTTGGTCTCTGTCTTCATTGCACTTGACCTGGGCTACAGCTCACCGTCATCTCTGAGGAAGAGCAGCACAGATAAACAAGAGCCTGGAGGAGGCGAGCAACTCAGGGACTGACATGGGGGCTGAGCCCAGGGCCCAGACACGACTGTCGAGAGCAACCGGGCATCACGGTGAGAGCGTGGATTCTCACTCGGATGGACTGAGCTTTGATTCTCGGTCGCTTTCCCTTGATGGTCCTGTGACCCTGGGCAAGTTATTTCACCTCTGGGGTCTTCAGTTGCAACAGCTATGACACAGGAGTCACAAACCCTGTAATACAGGTTTGTCATGAGTCCAAAATAATGTAAAGTGTCTAGTGTAGTAACTGACACAAGGTGATTATGACTCATTAATTTTGTCAGTCATTTAAGCAGCTCCTTGGGGGCTTATGTGTGATGGTAAGTAACATTTGAATATGAGAATAAAAAAAACTGCTTTCAAAAAGGATTTTGACATGGGGAGTCTGCATTGTTCATTTAGCCTCACCCCTAACTGATCTGAACTAAGGGGGATGCTACCAGGGTACACCCTGTCTGCACAGCCAGCACCAGAAGAGCAAGTGGGGGAGGTGGGTGCAGAGGGGGCCCCCAGGGTCCTGCTGAATTCACGGCGAGGGAACGCGGCTGAGGGGAGAACAGGCACAGTCTCCACACCTTTCCCGTCCTTCACCGGAGCTCAGGATGCGATGCCCTTCACTTTGACCTCCCAGCAGCACACGGAGAACAGCAGCACAGTGCCTTTTCCCAGACTTCCCACAGTCATTCGTTAAATATACTATTTCTCTGACCAAAATGAAAAAAAAATAGGTTGGTTCTCAGGAGTTAACAACACTCCTATATCTAAAAGGGTGTTCTTAATTTTTTTCCTTGAACTAACTATTAATCTCTTAAAAACACCGTGCTTAACTGGCAATGTGACAGCAAAATGTGACTGTGCACTTTGTGTCTGCAGAGAGCACAGTGTTCAGGTGCGGTCCCCGGGGGCAGGTGGGGAAGAAGGGTGGTGAGTCCCCGGGAGCTGAGCAAGGACAGGGCCTCGCCTTCCACTCTGGGTGCCTCTGACACCCTGGGGAATATGTTAACTGACAGACAGTTCATCAAGGTACTTCCTCAAATAAATCTCAAAATTATCCTTAAGTCGAAGCCAGCACCATCTCCCTGAAGAGTACTGCTCGCTGCTGTGAACCAATTCTCCTGAGGACAGACCCCAGGACCCCACAGAGGGCCTGGACAGGTGTGTGGAAAGTGGAAAAGGAAATGGAGAATACACTACACAATTCGAACCCCACAGGAAGAGAGAGGGGAGGGCAGAGGCCATCTGAAGCCGAAGGAGCCGCAGTGTCACCAAGTCAGGGTCCTTGGAAAGTCTGCGCAGCGGCCCTCCAGCTCTGCTGCGCTGCCCGCACCCCTCCAGGTTGGAGAGTGATCCGGGACTCCGCCCTGGGGGCGGGGCCTCAGACGACCGGCTGCAGAGAAGACGTCCTCCTGCTGCGGGTGGACTTGGAACCACAGCCCTTAGGAACCAGCGGGGAAGCCCCTGACCAGGAACACGATAAGCAACTGTTCTGCTTCTGATGATTTTTTTGAAAACCACGGTCCTTCTGCTATAGTACAATATTAAGTGCAATCAGTATTTGTGATTCCATGGGCTTGGCCTTGCTTAGCTAAGCCAGGGCACCTGAATTCTATCCCGGCCCTATGGCATGCTCTGAAAAGGTACAGTTCACAGACAATCCAAAATAATGCTCCCTACTAACCACTGATTCAACAGAGCAGACTTGACAAAGCTCTCCACAGGTCGACCAGCTCTCCCGTTAGGCATCCCTCACTTTCTCCTCTCTGTAAGGCAGGGGCGTCAAACTCATTTTCACTGGGGACCCATCAGTCTCGTGGTTGCCTTCAAAGGGCCGAATGTAATTTTAGGACTGTGTAAATGTAACTACTCCCTAACAGTTAAGCGAGAACTCGGCGCTGCCACTGGGTAGAAACAAGGTGCCAGGCTGGGTAAGACAAGGTGGAGGGCTGGGTTCGGCCCGCGGGCCTTGTGTTTGCCACCTGTGTCTTAGCAGAAGGTACTGGAGCAACCACTTCCTTCCTGTATATTCTCAGTCTAAGGAAACATAATCTCAAGAAAATCTTTTCCACAGCCCAGACGTCTCTGTACAGCATCTTCTCTCTGTGGAGAGACGATTCCTTGCCATGAGACACCCCTTCTCCTCAGAGTTGCCTCGAGAGGAACAGTACAGGAGACACTGCTCACAAAAGAGGAGGAGTAGCCCTAACTCCCCACCCCACACGGTCACCTGCTCCCTCCTCATCCCGTGCCCTCCACTTCACACAACGGTCAAGGCAGGCGACCCCAAGTTCTGTCCTCCTGCAAAACGGCTTTCTCCGTCTGTGTCCCTGGCCGACAGCCAGCATCCTGATCCAGGCCACTGGGACCTCATGCACACATTGCAGAGAATGGCACAGCTTCCGTGTTTGATGACTGTTTGGTCACCTGTTGAGGGCCAGACCCCAGGGAAGCAGCAGTGCAGAGAGTGCTGTCTTCACTCTTGAGGTCGGGGTGTGGGTGCCGAGAACAGGCCGCGCGTCAGAACTGACAAGACTGAGAAGTAACGGGCTGTGATGGTGGATGCAGACACCGGGCTGTGAGGACACACAAGCGCCTAAGGCTCTGTTTCAGTCCACTTCAGTAGTGACTTCCTCTTCTAATTCCAAGCCTTGGACAGGCATGGGGTTGGGTCACGAGAAGGCAGTTCCTTGCACTGGAAGAGACTAGAGCTGTGAAGCAGGGAGGGGGCATTCACCGGGGCCAGACACTGAGTCAGAGAGCAGGGTGGAGACAAGCAGGGGGCAGACCCTGCAGGGTACCTGCATACCATGCTGCAGAGTGGAGAATTCATCAGAAACAACCTTTAAATGGAATTAAAATGTTTACTGAAATGAAAGCTTATTTTGGCTTTTACTTGATGCCGCTGCTGTCAGAAATATAAAAACATACCACCTACAGCTGCAGGCTGTTGATCAATAACTAGGCGGGCCCGAAGGAGGATTGCCCCTGCCAGTCACTGGTTCCCTGGTGTGAACTGCTTCACTCTCTTAGGCAAGATTAGGCGTCCAGGTGTTTTAGAACGTAGGACTGGGAGGAGGAAATGTTGAGAAAGAGGGCATGTTAGGGTAGCTAGGAGCTGCACCTAAATAAGGAGATGCTGAATAGCTGGGTATGATTCGGGGCTAAAGGAAGCCAGGTTCTGAAAGTGAGAAAACAGAGCAGCCACACGTGTCCATGGCTCAGCTGGCTGGCCACACGCCACGAGGACAGTCACTGCCGGCACTGGTCTTAATTGCTCCCTGTGAACTCCCATGCTCCTTGTTCTGAAGGCTAAAACTCAGGGTCAGAAAACTGCCGTGAGCTGTATGAGGCACAGTGCTTGTCCACACGACTGCAGACAAGGACTCAACATCATGTGTGTGTTTCAGAGCACGCCCACTGCCGAGGAGGAGCCTGCACACCGACCATTTCACTCAATCTCCACAGGATCGTGCAGGAAGTGTCATCTCCACTTTGCAAATTAGGTTCCAAGAGGCTTCACAGTGGTCACACGGCAACGCTGGGGCTCAGGTCAGGGTTCTCTGCCTGTGCTGCACGCCAGGCTCCCCACCTCTGCTCCTGGGCCTCAGTGGGGCGGCACCTGCCGCCAGAGGGCCCTGGCCCTGCTGAAGGCCGCCTGGCTTCTTCAGAACACCCAGCATCGGAGGTGCCATGGACTGTGAGGCTGTGAAGAAGTGTGCACTGAAACTCGTCTTTAAAATGTCTTTTTTTTTTTCAAATCATGTGACTACTTTAACAAACCCAAAAGGAACCGAGCGCTTCTGCTGCTGTGCATAACTAGTCCTCTAAACACAAAACACCTACGTGTTGGGAGAACGCTCACTAAGCGACCTCCTGTATTTATTCTGACTCGGTAATTTCAACAGGCATCGTGATAAATGTATCATGTATGCTGAACACTGTGGGGCCTCCAGTCTTCACTGCTATCTCAACAGAAGTCCACCACCAGTTGCCTACCCTGCTTTAAAAGAAATGCAGTTCAGCTTGGGATGACAAGTGTGTGTGAGCACAGACAAGCATAAGCAAGCACCAACACACTTTCTGGAAAAATGCTGAGTGATTCGTAAACAGAGAGACGGGAAAATCCTGTTTAAAAACCACATCTTTCGTATATTTAAAAACGTGGGACATGTCTGGCTGCATTTCACTGCTTCCTTTATGGGTTTTGGACAGGCAGTGAGAAATTGGGAGGGCTGACTATCCTCCCACTCACTTCTTCCTGCTGGGAAATACTCCTCTAACTCCGTCCTGAACCCAGTGCGGGGGACAAACAGGGTCCTGCAGGCAGGGTCCCTGAGAGGAGAACGCCCCTTGCCTGGGCCTCCAGGAACTGGGCGGTGCTGCTCTCCACAGTCAGCTGTGGGCTGAGCGATAGGAGAGGCTCCATCTGTTTTTGTCTGGGGCTTTGCTCCAGGTCCTTTAACCCTTGAGCTGCCTGCCCTCACAAGGCTGACCCAGCTCTTCTTAAAGACGGAAATGAGGAAGAGGTTCTCCTCAAGGATCCCACATGGCAGGAGGTGGCTACAGGCAGGAGTACTGGCTGTTCAAAGCCACTCACCTGTTTACAGGAGACAGAATGAAACGTCAGAACACCTGGTTAACTCCCCTTGGGTGACAGGACAGCAGCTGACCGGCAACACCATTTCCAGGTGTGGCTTCTCCCTGCCCACACATACTCCTGCCACCGCCGGCCCTCCTCGGGCCTCCCGCTCCACGCTGGGAGCGGTTCGCTGCAGCTGTGGGCGGCAGCTCTCTAGGGCAGGGAAACGGCCACTGGATTCCTGCCCCTTAAAGGTGGCAGCCTCCTCCCCCACATGCGCACTGCCATCCTGTTTCCTGCTCCCAAAAAGAAAAGAGAAAGAAGGGAGCCTACCTAGATGATACAAAAAGTCAAGATTTTTCACTAGCTACTCTGATCTTGTCGATCAACTTTCAAATATTAGAATCTGAAGGTAATAAGAGGTGGAAAGGATTTACAGAATTCAGATGATCATCTTCATGACAATCTATGCCTCACAGTCACACACTGGAAATAACCCGAATGTCCATAGCAGGGAAAGAGGTAAACAAAGTGTGGTAGACACACACAGTGGAATACCACTGAGCAAAAAAAAAGGGGGGGGGGGGACAGTTGTGCATTTACAGTAGTAACATGGGCAAGTTTCAAAGGTGGTGCTGCGTGAAAGGGAGCACACACCCAACTCTGCACACGGGACACCCCATTTACAGAGCATTCTGAACCAGGGGTGACTGAGCTACGGTGGTGACAACAGCAGCACTGGTTGCCTGTGGGGTGGGCGGATGGGAGATGGGTTTGAGGGAGTTTACCAGGGTGACGGAAATTCTGTGTCTTAACTTAGGTGGCGATTAATGGGTGTACTATGAGTCAAAACCCACTAAACTTACACTTACAATACATATGTGCATTTTACTCTACGTTAATTATACCTCCATTTTTTTTTAATCTGGGAAATCAGTTTAAATGGGCTCCTAAAGATGAGGCAGAAATGTCCAGTCTCTTCCTCCGTCCATTGGCCCTCTGGTGGCAGGAGGCAAAGGGGAAGGCGAAGCCAGCAGTGTGGACAAGTCCCTGGTGGAAGACCCCAAACGACCAGATTAATTAACCTCGGGAGGAAGGCATCTTCGCAAGTAGATATCTAGGCCCAGAGCTCAGAACAGAGAGTGAACTGCTCACAGTTGTCATTTCAGGGCCTGAGGTTCTTAACAAATAAGGTTATGGGTCCTGTGCTGGCTCAAAACAAAAACGTTGTTGTAACTGTATCAGCAGCAAACACAACAGTCCCCTACCCTTGGCCTACACCCCGGAATGAGACGGAAGCAGAGAAGCCAGCACGGCAGTCCTGCTGGTAAGGAGCTCCGGGCAGTGCTGGCCTCCAGAAGCCCCTCCCAGAGGCACCGGTGCACCAGCAAGAACTGAATTCAGGCCGCCTCCGCCACCTGGCTTGGCTGTGTCACATTAGCCGTGTCACTTACATAATCTCTCTGAACTGCAGCTGCACTGTGAGTAAGCCGGAGGCAGGCCCACTCCTCAGGAGGGTTGTCGTCAGGATTCAGCTCTGATGTACCGAAGATGCTCGGCCAGGTGAACCTGCCACAGCCTCCTCGCTGCTCCCTTCCTCCTTCTCCCCACCCCCTGCACCCCCCGTGAAGGGTGCCCAAAGGTACTCCTACCCCTGTTCACAACCACCTCTTCCATTTACCTGCTCCCTTCTGTCACCACCTGGATTGCAACCACTTCAGCCAACTTCCCTTGTGGAACCATAATTTTACAACATAATTTTAAGTGGGGTGGAGAGCCCTCTTCTTGCTAAACTGGTATGAAGGGCAGAATTGCCATACGAGTCTTCTGTCTTCTCCCTGAAACAATTCTGGTGTGGGCTGCGTTACGTTCCCTCAACAAGATCTGGCGAAGTCCTAACCCTTGGTGCCTCAGAATGTGACACTATGCGGAGACAGGATCTTTACAGTGGTAATTAAGGTAACATGAGGTCATTAGGGTAGGCCCTAAGCCAACAGGAAACCTGTACACAGAGACACACATGGAGGGCAGATGAAGGGAAGACACGCTGGGAGAAGGCCACGTGAAGCTGTGGGCCTCGGGCCTGGGGTGATGCCTCTAGAAGCCCAGGAACACCAAGGCCTGCGGCAGCCACCAGAAGCCAGGAAAGTGGCCTCGGGCAGATTAGAACTTCTTTGATGTGTCTGCCCTCCCACCTCCTTTCATCTGAGTGTGGTCTATTTTACGTCACCACCAGCACCTGGCCCAGGACTTCACTATCAATAGCGCAGCCTCCTGCACAGCCTCCTCTCCATTCTCTCCAAGCACTAAGCACCACCCTCTTAATCCCTTAATCTCCTCCACCACAGCCAGTTTTGTCTTCTGAAAATGTGGAAGCTTCTATTATGGAAAGAGCATAGATTTTGGAGCTGGGGTATTGCATTTTAGAATGCTGATTTCACCAATTATTAACAGTGTGTCCCTGGCCAATTTCTTAGCATCTTAGTCTGTTTGCTCATTGATCAGATGCTGGTAACAGGGCTGCCTGCTGCAAGGATGAAATAAGAGGACTGCGTACAGCAGCCGGCACACAGCTGGGAGATGAAGGGTGCCTGCCACATGGTGCCACGCCCTTGCTCAAAAGCTTTCAATAGTTTCCATAACCCAGCAGGGAAAGTTTGCACTTCTCTGCAGAGAGCAGGGGGCCGTGATGGCGACTTACAGCACCTCTTCCCCATACCATTCCTTTTGGCACCCAGTTTTGTGCAGGCCCCCTGCACCCCACATGACTTGGAGGAAGGTGCCCCGTCTCTGATGCACACAGCATGCCCTGGTGAGTGCTGTTGGTCAGGGACTGGCATTGAGCCTGAAGTGGTGCAGATAAGAGAGGACGAATGCTCCGAGGAAAAGGAGAAGATTGTTGTTCCCTTTTTCATTCCCTCTTCTCCAAGTCAGGGGCAGGGGTAGCGAATAATCCACCAAGGCGAGCCTACTTTACAACTACAAAGAACTCGGCAATTGTTATGGGCTGACTGTGTCCCATCAAAATCCCCAGTACCTGAGACTGTGACTGTATTTGGTGATATGGCCTTTAAAGAGATAGTCAAGTTAAAATTTGATCATTAGGGGCAGCACCAACACAATATGACTGTGTCCTGATAAGATTAGGACACACACACACACACACACACACACACACACGAGGCAGAAGGTGTGCGGACACCAGGAGAAGGGGGCTATCACAAGCCAAGGACAGAGGCCTCAGAAGAAATCAACCTTGCTGACTCCTTGATCTTGGATTTTTAGCCTCCAGGACTGTGAGGAAATAAATTTCTGTTGCTGAAGACTCCCAGTCCGCGTGTGTGTTACGAGAGCCCAAGCCGACCAACACAGCGTTAGAATGAACCGCTGCTGAGGAAGGCTGCGAAGAAAGACAAAAAGGGCTGTGGGCTACGGCCTATCCTATCTCTGGGCTTCCAGAAATGTCGTAGGTTTTTCTGTGTATTTTTCACTCCATTTGATTGGAGGTTTTCGGCTATTTGCAGCAGACAGCATCTTAACGGACCTCCCCCCGCTTGCAAACCCTTCACAACATCGCACATTCTCTCTTCC
Source organism: Carollia perspicillata (assembly GCA_004027735.1). NCBI lineage: Eukaryota > Metazoa > Chordata > Mammalia > Chiroptera > Phyllostomidae > Carollia > Carollia perspicillata. The sequence continues at coordinate 18,807 of PVKM010024719.1, forward strand.
TAACGGAAACAAACGCTTCCTCTCGCTCCTTCCCATCAGAAAACCTACATCCTACTTATTCCCGATTCACGCTCTGCCCTTCCCATCTCCATTCTTTGGCTCACGGCTTCCCTCTGCCCACAAGGCTTCCTTCCAGCCCTTCTCTATCAGGACCACCCATTCTTCAAGGAAAAACTCTCAGGCTCCTTTTCCCCTGCAGCTCCTGATGCAGTGTTTCGCACATACTATCTGCTCAATAAACATCTGAACACTACACACTGCTCTGGATTTTTCTTCTATGATGTTTTCCCTGCCTAAATTTTTAACTGCTACGTGAGATTACACCACTATATTTGCTATACGGATTCAAAAAGATCAGCAAGGAAAGATTGCTGTGTATCATCGCCTGCCCACGCTTGAGAAGAAAAATGCCTTTTGGAGACTTAAAAACCTATTCTCAGTAAGATAACTGACAAGTCTTTAAAGTCCCTGGTCGCAGTCTGTTTATTCAAGGTCATTTGGGTTTCCCCAAAGTGGCTGTTGGAAATGAGATTCATAACCAAGGTGGCAGTTTTGCTTTCCCTTTTGGGTCTACCTAAAATATGTCAAAAAGAACTAGAGTTTTAAATGGGGAAAAACAATATGGCAAATGAAAAATTAATTAAGTAGAGAAACCACAGCTTGAACCACAGTTCAATTCAAACATGGTATCAGCAGATACACTAAAACAGACAACAATAAAAAAACACACCCTCATAAACTTGGTGGTGTTCATTTTTGAAAAGTTGCTTCTTACGAGACTCACCAGAAAAAGATTAAGAATAAATCTTCTATTAAAATTGAATAGTCAAAAACCCGGCTCTGGAATGTAGAAGGTTTGATGGCTCGCCACATGATGCACCTCTGAAAACGACCCGGCTGTGGACGGGCCCCACAGAGACGCACCACCTTCTTCAGTCCCACTCCTCTCGCTGGGCGAGCACTCGTGGAAGCATTGTCATCTTCTACTTCAAAGTTATGTCTGAGTGCCAGAACAGACCCTCTGCCCAGCCCAGAACACTCACTAAGTCTCACCATCTATAGGCCTTGATAGCTCTTTATTAGGGGACACCAAGAATGTCAGCCAAACCCTCAAAAAGAAATATGAGTAGGACAGACAGCCAGTGCTGTGAACATCAAAGTGGGGAGGTCAGCTGGGGTTAGCAGCGGGGGCACCTCATCAACAGCCCCGGCTAACACCGGGCAAGCCTGCCTTCAGAGGCGCACGTGTCGTCATTGGCAATGTCACTCTCAGACCACTGCAGGACCCCTGCCTGTGCCCAGCAGGGCGGTGAACTCCCACCTGTTACTCAGCACACGTAAGTACTGCTATGTGTGGTTCTGGCCTCCGACTCCTGGTGCCTGTCTCCTGGGGGACTTCTCGTTCCCAGCTGCGGAAAACACTACCAGAACCCCTCACCGGGAATTAATTATGGAAAGGCCTCGTCAGAATTAGGGACATTTTGAACATAAATACCTTTTCTGTCCAAACAAATGTTTCCTTTTCAAGTAATCAAACATTATTCTAAGCAGAGGTTCAAAGGACCT
>PVKM010024720.1:0-20367 GCA_004027735.1 Carollia perspicillata
TAATTGTGACTGTCTTAGGTTGTTGCTCCCTTGAATAATCTTACCCATCATTGGCTAACCAATCAAGCATTGGGGGCCAGGCAGGGTGAAGAAAAAGGAGCAGAAGCGGTGCCCCTGCCAGGGAGATAAGCTTTGTCTCCTTAGTGGCTTATGGTCTGAAGGTCACTCACTCAGCCTTAGCCATGGGTTACAGCTTCTGAAACCAGGCAGGGCGTTTCCCAATAGCCCCAGACAAAACACAGGTGGAGGATGATCTTGGCCTGGAAAACTCAGGTCAGTGCACCCAGTGGACAGTTACAGTCAACATCGGGGCACCACCACCCTGTCCCCATGTAACAGGGTACAGCCAAGAGGGGGGCCCTAAATAGGGATTTGGAATGGGGTCCAGAACTCAAGGTGTCCAGGAAATATTAGAAAGATATATAGGATGTCCTTACCACCCCCTCTCCCACAGGTGTGAGTTGGGGGAAGGGACACATGGAGCAGGGCCATGGAGAGCTGTTTTGCATAGCAACAGCTTTGCAGCTCACCTCTGGCATGGTCATAACATATCTATAACCTTTAACTGGTTTCATAGATATGTTAAATAGCTGTGGCCATGCTTTGAGCCAGGGGGATGGAAGTGACTTCCACCCAAGACCTAACTGGGGGGCAACTCCCCCTGGTTACAGCGCCTGCGTGAGAGCTTGGAGATGATTGGGTCCACACCATGGGGCCACACCTGCTTGGACTCCACATGCAGTGGAATTATGCCAGGTTTGGAACAGAAGAACCACCCAGCCAAGCCCTCAGACAGCCTAACAAATCACTGTTGATTTAAGCCACAACATTATGAAGAGTTTTAATGAAGTTGTTGCTTTTAATGCAGCACTAAGTGAAACAGGATTTATAAGAGAAAGGGAAGAATACTACATTCTGGAAATAGTCAATTTTCTTTGGATATTTTTGTGGTAAACTGATTAGTTGGCACCTAGCAACTCCAGGAATGCTGAAAAACACTATTTTTGTTGTTTACTAATTCTCAAGAAAACCTTGAGGGTATACTTATGGAGCTTACTTGAATGTTTGCCAATGTCCTTTTGACATCATCTTTGACCTTGTTAGTTGGGTTGTACAGTTTCCCTTATTAGAATTTCAAAGAAGAAAACCCAGAGATTGGAGAAGACAATCTGGAGGGGGCTGAGAGGATCTTAAGTCCTCCTCCCACAAAATTTCCCCCTCATTTAAAAACAGCAGTCTGTCCAGCCCTTTAGTCAGGAATGCCCTAAATATGGAAGGCCCTAAGCAGGCTCAGCTCCTCGGCAGAGGATCCTAGAGCCTGACTTCCGTTCATGGCCCTGCACTGAGAAGCAGGTGTGAAGGGGCACAAGGATCCTGGACATGTGAGCTGCTCAGTGGGGTCAAGTTGTCTATGGAGATTGGATCTCTCTGAATGGTGGGAGTAGGAGGACCATAAAGACCAAGGAGAAATTAGCTGGTGACAGAGCATACAAACAGAAACAGAAGAAAATGAAACTAAGAGCTGAAATAACGCACAGACTCTTCAAAGTGAAACAGAATTAAACTTTATTTATTTGGAAGATAGGGCGAATCCATCACTGGTTATTGGAGCTCTGAGGCTGCACTTTCTTCTCAGTAAGGTGGGCTGTGTTTGGCAGGGACTGTGGTGGTTTGGAATCTGGACGGATGAGCAGAGTTAAAGTTTTCTAAGGCTGTGACACCTCTCATGTCAACCCAAAACTCACCCATGTGCCCTCTTCATCCCTGACCCCCATCACCCCTATCCGCCTGGCATGCCCCACACTTTTGTCTACTTCTTACCTGCCTGGCTCCCTAGATGGGCCTCAGGCCGGTCTCCCCAGAGCACATGCCCAGGATCATTGAGGAACCGCTGGCTGCGCTGGCATGTTAGGCAGGTCTGTACTGTCCAGCGCTGTCCCCTGCAGCCTGGAATGAAAGCAGGAAAATGGAACAGAGTGCCTTGGTTTAGGAGAAGTAAAGGTGTCCTGCACCCAGTTTTGTCTCCACTGTTTTCTAATAGGAATTCCACCTCTCTCCTACTTTGAATGCAAATTTGATAATGTGAGATCCCTGCATAAACTATCAATTTCTTGGTACTCTTTTAAGATGAAGTCCAAACTCCTTTACAAGTTTCTACAAGACCTGCCATTTCCTTTTCCAGCCTCATGTCGCGTGCACTTCACACTCCAGCCTCCTAAACTCTCATTTTCTTCACAGCACCACAACCTCTCTTCTCAAGGTCAACACACAAGGCTAGAATTTCCATCTGCTACTGTCTCTTCTTATCATGAATCTCACCACCACTGGCATAAGTAACAGCATTTTACTCCCCAAATTAAGGCATTTATCTACACTATTTTGCTGCTCTCTTAACTTGTCCCATCACATCACACCTTCAATGAGAATAATTAATCAATTACAATGCTTAGCACATCTTAGAAAAAAAAAATTTGTTGCATGAATGGCAATGAGTCGTCCCCCACGATGCCAAATAACATCTATTCTTACACACGGGCGAGGTTGCCTCATCTGGCAACATCTTTCCTGCCCTGGGGGGAGTTAACGACTTAATTCAAGAGTGGGACAAAGTGGACTTCCCGCTCCTGCAAATCCCACAGCAAACATCCATCCAAAGCGAGGAAGAGTCACTGGTCCTCCAGCGCTCTCCGCTTATCCCACCCCGATGTGCGCACTCACGTCTCTGGCGCTGCGTGCAGGTGACGCCTGGGAGGAGGAGGGAAAAGCAGCCTCGACAGACTGTCCTCTTCACCGAGGGGTCCCTGCGGGAGGAGGGGAAGGTGGTCTGCACACCGGCTCTTGTGTCCTCTCCCCACACCACCCCGGCCCGTAGGCCGTGCCTCTCACCGCCGCAAGACGAGCCGCCGGGCGATGGTCCTCTCTGTGCGGCAATAGAACCTCGCCAGCGCCTGGTTCTCGGGGTCCTGCGAGAGCACGCAGTGCGCAGCCTAGGGGAGGGGCGGTCACTGGGCGGCTGCTGGCACCAGGGCCCTCCCTGAGCGCCCCCGTCGCGGACTCACCTGGTACAGGAAGCTGAGCCTCTGGTAAGCCTCACGGTCCTTCACCGGCCCCGCCATTCAGGCAGCGAGAGAGCCCCGAGCCTGAGGCCGGCAGGCCCCACCCCTCAGACAGACACGTCCCAGCCCAGCGACGGCGCAAAGCCTCCTGGGCAAGCGCTCCGCCGTGGTCCTTACTCTGGCGCCACCTTGCGGCCTCACAGATCCATCTATTTGAATTGCATTCTAAGCCAGGGTCCCTGTAGGAGTTCTAGCTGCCTTTCTAGTCTTACTCAAGCCCATGATCAGTTATACTAGGTAAAGACTGGAGAGGCTAGTAGAACAGGAGAGGATCTCAAACTGCTATACATCTTCAGGACAGAAGACAGGTCCTTTGGCAGCTAGGGTGGGGAGATGGTTCTGTGCAGTTTATACCCAGACAGACCTTCTGCCCTACTCTCTGCAGCCAAAGGTGGATAGATATCTGGAAGATCTACAGGTAGAAGGAACAGCAGTTACACATTAAAAAAAAATCACTGGTGTCAGTGGGGGTGAAATTCGAAAGGCTCATGAGGGTGGTGGAGTGAAGAGGGCTCCAGGCCCTCAGAGAACACAGCTCTTTTCCACTTCACTAAACAAACCCACAGCAGGTGACCCTAGTCATAGGTACCGGGACACAGAAACCTGGCAACTGCTGCCCCGGAAACTATACCCCACCCCCAGCACAGACAGACATGGATCACAACTCCTCCTTCTGACCTTTCTGGGTCCCATTTGTTCTTATTGGCATCTTATTTGCCTCTGCTTCATAGTTAGGGGCCACCAATTCCTGAGATCAGAGTAGAGGGATATCAGCTGGAGGAGCAGAACACGAATGAACCCTGAGACAGGAAGAGGGCAGCTTACATCAGGGAAGGGTGAGGTCTTTCTCTCCTCTCGAACCCCATCAGGCTGGGTAGGGGACCAGGACTCCAGCTCAGAAGAAGTGGCTGAAACCTTTCCAGGGATGAGTTTCACAAGTATCCCCAGAATCAAAGAATGCTTAAAATGTAGGTGGACCACAGACCTTGGACACCACTAATTTTTAACAGTGATTCTTATATATCAAGAGAAACAGTCATCAAATTACCACACAACACAGAGATCACTTCAGTGGATCCTTTGTTCCATATTGTTTTACCAACCAAAGCATCTTGCCACAAAGAACCACAGTCAAGGCACGGAGGTAAGAGGAGAGTCTGAACAGAGTCCTGTTGAGGTGGTAGGAGGACCTGAAATGTCCTCACTAAAGCTGCAGGTTCTTATCCCAACCTTCTGTGAACCCCATCACCCCAGCAGCAGACAGTCCAAGTCATTTTAGTTTGGTTTGGCATGTATTCCTTTACCTTTTTTGACAACATAGGTACCCTAGAGATCGTTTATTTTGGCCTAACATTAAATGATTTACATTCTCTGATAGAGGAAATGGCAAACGGTGAAGGATGGCAGCAAACAAGCAAAAGATTGGCTCCTGTGAACACTAGTTCCAGGCCAGATGCACGCACGCACAAGGAAGTCGCCCTTCTCGCCCTTCCTTATACCTGCCACCCTCTTCTACCCTGTCCTCAGAGTGAGGAGGCCTCTATTTCCTTTCTCCGTTTCTGGCTTGGACACCTTAGCCAGGTAGTAAGGCTAACAACTTGGGAGTAACTATTTAGTAACATTCTTTAAGGCCAGAGCTTTGGATAGACTGTTTCTCTTTCTGTAATACCTGACTCTCTCCTTTCCAAGTTCCCCTGGGAAAGCAGTTAAAGGGTAGACTGTCTTGCAGGATCTCTGGCACCTCACCCCTGAAGAGGAAGGCGACTGATTTCTTGGAGACAATCAACTATAAGGAGGCAGGCAATAAGCCACTTCTGCTGAAGGCTGAGATAGGGACCCGGGTCCTCCGCTTGTTCATTCTCACCCTCTCCTCTGGCCAATCTACTGACAATGGCAACCTCACTCTGGGTATAGAAGACCAAAGAAATCCTATTTCATGAGTCTCTAGGAATCTGCTCCGTTAGCCACCTTCCCTGACCTTCTTTCTAAATTTTTGATGCCCAGTCTCTGCTCTTGAAAAAACTCAACTTCTAGACCCGTGAAAGCAACTGTCATTCATTTTCATTTCAATCTAGAGGTATACACACCTCTGTGCTCTTCCTCGAGAAACACAACCATTCTGGGTTAAAGAACTCCTGATGTATAGGGGGTTCTGTTTCCTCCTCTGGTTTGAGCATGTTGGACTCTCCCAGAGACTTTTTTTGTTTCTGGAAAAGCCTCTCCTTCCTTCCCAACCTGTCTTGTGTAATAAAAAACCTGATGAACTTCAGGGGAGATAATCCCCTGGGAACTAGCTCCTCGCTCAGGGGGGAGACGTGGCTGTGCTCTCATCCTAGACCAGTCCTACCCACTCCTCCACGTAAACCACTCTAGAAACCCAGGGGTCCCTCCCAGGTGGTTCAGGACTGGCACCAGGCAGACACGAAGACATTCCAGCAGGTCACAGGAAGGAAGGCCCATTGCTCTTGGTCCTGCCTCGTTCCAGTTATCTCCACGTCCCTACCTGTCACTCCCAGTCTGTTGGGGGCCTGATGGTAAGCGGTGCAGCATTCTTCCTTCCAGCCCGGATGCCCGGGTAGAAGAGGGGCCACAGTTTCTCAGTAAAAGTATCAGTGAAGGTGTAGATATGCGAGCGGTCTGTGACATTGTAAAAAGACAGTGTGCCGGCCTCATAGTCTAGAAATATGCCCACCCGCTTGGGTTTCACCTTGATGTGCAAAGGAGTAAAAGGCGTGGTGGTGGCTGCGTATTTGTCCCCATTCCACAGTCGCACCCGCCAGTAGCCAGTCTCAGGCAGTGGGGTCAGCTCGCCCTTTCGGCTCACAGAATCCCGGCACACACCCACTGCCCAGTGGGTCTTGTCTCCCACCTCTACTTCCCAGTAGTGCCGACCTGAGGTGAAACCCTCAGTAGCCAGGACACAAGGATAGAAGGTGAAACGCCGTGGTGTGTCAGGTAGATCCCGGAGTCTGGTCTCCACAAACTTGACGCTCTTACGATCTTCCGACAGAACTAGGTTAGGATGAGCAGTCTCAGGGTCCAGGGTCACATCCGCTGGCGGGAGAAGCCAGAGTGGGGAGCTAGATGAGGATGGGAGTAGCTCAACACCCCTGCCTCACTCTTCCAGCCTGCCTCACAGAACCTGCTCCTTTAGGGGTCCCCAGAATGCGGTGGTTTGGTTAACTTTCTCAATCCATGGTGTCACTTAGGGGAGGAGAGGAAACACTGGCTTCACCTTTCACCCCAGCCCTAAAATAAGCAAATAATGTGCTCTTGATTTTGCAAGGGCTAGTGGTTTAGGCTCCTTATGCCTGGTCTTCCCTCCATGGTCCCTGACATCGTCATCTCACTGCAGAGAAGCACCAGGCTCAGTACAAGGGCAAGAATGGAAAATGTACATTGAGAAGGATACAGAGAAGACACCATCAGGGTTTAGGGATAGTCCTGGTTTATGACTATTTTCTGTGAATAAATTTTTAATGACATTCTCTTTCACTTTCAAGAGCGAACAAGTTTTAGGCGAATTATTTAACTTTTCTCAGTCCCTGTTAAGAAAATGTGGGCCTAGAAGTCGAGGACACCGGAGGAGTTCTGTGACTCTGAGTGCTCTACAGCCAGGTAAAGGGGTGGGTGTGGGCATGGGCGTGGAAACAACAGATAGGATAACTGAAGCCCATATGAGGTAGGACCTAAACACTTTCTGCTCTCTGGGAATTTCCTGCTCCTTTCTTTTGGGAACAACTCACCAATTAGCTGTTTAAGGATTTTCCTTAGGGCAAAATACTGTCGGGGGAAATTGCTGAAGTTCTTTTCAAGTTGTACGGATACTGAAGTCACCTCCATGGTCTTCACCTTTTCACATCTAGGAGGGACAGGGAGATAGGGGAAGTAAGGGCAGGGTCAGGGGAAGCTCCATCCTCCCACTTTCTCCCTCCTGCCTGAGGACAAAGGCTTGTGTACTGATTTCTTTGGCCAATCTACGGAGAGCTACATGGTCCCTTGGACAAATCCTTATCTTCAGAACGAGTCTCAGAACTTTCTGGTGATATTGTTATATTTCATGCAAATGGGTAAGTACCCTCCCTTCTCCCAACCCCTTTCTCCTTCCATCTAGTTTGGACACAATTCCACACACAGGCACAGGGAGAATCTGGTTCTACGTTACCTTGATATCTTCCTTAACAAGAAAAGTCCTGATGCTCAATGGGAAAAAGGTAAGGGGCTATTATTCCCTACGATCACTCTCTAACTGGCTTCATCGATGTAGTAAACCTTTCCCATAGCCTACCCAGAAGCTGCCTGGCCTTTCCGTCCTTATTCCCCCAACTCCTCACTGTATTCTAAATCTCTAAGCCAAGACCTAACTCACTCAGAGAGATGCAGGAATCACTTACTTTTCCAGGGTACTTTTGACATCCTAGAGGGAAGGAGAAAAGAAAGCAATATTGGTGCTGGTAGTCAAGGAGCGGGATCCTTTTGCCTGTTCCTACAGGCAAAAGGATCCCCCTCCTCCTAAAAGTTCTAGATCTCTAAAATAGGAATAGGGTAAACTGAGGGTCACAACGAAAGAAGAGTTTCAGAGGAATCTGAGTAAGTACATCTCTCCCAACCTCATTCCCACTTACAGCTTCTGGTCATCATGAAGCTTGGAAATTTACATCACTTCCAAATGGTTTCTTGTGTTTGTCTTTGTTCCTAAAGGACCCTGGGAGCTCAATGCAAGTGCAGGGATTGTGTCTGCTCTTCCCTCTGTCCCCCAAGTACCAACCACACACCTGTCTCCTTGAGGATCATTACAGATAGTTCCAGACTAGTGGTATAGGAATGGATCGCACTTCCCACTATCGTTTGGTATCCCCTGTCTGGTACTGGTTAGTAAACATTAAGAACTATGTGCCAATCCTGATTTGCAAATACTTGGGGTCCAGAAGACAAAGAAGACAAATCTCTGCCCCCCAGGATTTCCCAGTTTAATGTGGAAGGCAGAACACACATACATGAAAGGACATAAGAATAAACACCAAGGAGTACATTAGCATGCAGATCAATGTACAACGGCACCTCACTGATTCAAATGCTGGTAGTCTGATCTCTAAGGTAAGAAACATATTTCCTACAGCCTTGCTAACACCATGCATCTGCTTAAGAGAACAAATGACTTCAAACATTTTAGAGGCATTTACATATCAAAAACAATATATTTTCATACATAATTTCAAGTGTCTTTCAAACTAGTTTCTATTCTTTTTTTAGCAGTAGGTAAATCAAGTTCCAGGACTTAAAAGTAAAGGTAACTGCATTTATACAATTTTTAATGCATAGCTTTTTTTCATGAATTCAGACTAGACTTCCCTCCTTTCAAAAGAGTGGATTTTTCCCTTTGGCATAAGCACATAATTATTGACAAGACATAAGAACACAGAAATGATTAGAAGGGGTCGAGAGAAATCAGAGAAGCCTTTCTGTAGAACTAGATGCTTCGAGTGTGTCTAGAAGGAAGAACTGGGTCTAAAGAAGCAAAGCAGAGACGTGAGCGTCTCGGGCTGACCGGACGGCCTGTGCAAAGCTACACTGTGCTCCACCCGAGGGGCCACGCAGGGGCAAAGGTCGAACCTTAAGCATCTCGAAGCCTGACTGTAAGCACTTGCCCTCCACCTCGGCAGCCAAGTGGGCCAGGTCCCGGCGTTTGTCTCCAAGGTGAGCAGCATTTTCTCTGAGGCGCTGTAGAATGTCCTGTTCCTCCTCCTCTAGTCGTGAAAGCAACACCTGCTGCTCTTCGTCCAGCCGCCTATGAAGCTCTTCAAATTCCTTTAAGATCTGCTGTCGGCGACTCTCCACCAGTCTCTGAGAAAAGAGGGAGGGAGCTATGTTTAGCAGACCCAATGGGGGAGAGAGTCCCTTTCCCCACCTGCCATGTGTATGAATTAACACAGATTCCAGTGTCACTAAAAACAGTTTAACAGGACATTCATGTTTCTCTCCATTGCAATTTCCTTCTGTAAAGAATAGCTCTATCTCCACTGTCACCCCCACTGATGTCCTGGGAGTGCAGACCACTGGGGAGATAAAAAGTAATGTTTAAAAAAGTTTTAATTTTCTTTAATTAACTTCTAAAAAGCTGTATTTTTTTCATGTTTTAGTCAAAATAATTCAAGACATAAGAACTCAATAATATAATAAGAAATCATTTCAATTATCATAATATCTGATATGTCTGATGATAAAGTTTTAGACATTATAATTTGTTAAGAAAAAGAAAGTACAAATACCAGAAAGTGATGAGCTAAGACTGTCATCATTTGTATGTTGAAAATACCACATATAACCAACTGCAAAAGTATCAGAATCAGTAAAATTTTAGTAGTGGACTGTTATAGGGGACCATTCTGCATGGTGTGGGGAATGTAGCCCAGCCTGATTCGGAAAACCGACCAGGAGCAAGGTTGCCACACAGGATCCACACCCACGGATGGGTTCTCTTGTGGGGAATCAGGCCTGCATTATACCTAGGCTGCTTTGAGTCTTGCTTTGCTAAAACTCCCTCACCCTGAATCGAGGCAGCAAATGTTTACTGCATATCTTTAAAGTAACTTCCTAAAATCTATGCTCAACCTCCCAAGGATGAGTGTAACCAGTTTAATCACTTTTCCCTTTGCATTTGCAAATATCCTTCTTCTATGATGTAATTAGCAATATCCTCTCCTTTGTTTTCTGTAAAAGGTAACCACCTAAAGCAAACCTGTGCATAGTAAATGAGGACCCTCCTCCATGTAATGTGCCCAGAAAAGCTATAAAAGCCTGTCCAGGCAGGGGTCGGGGCCCTCTCTCACTCAGAGTGGCCATGTCGTCCCTTTTTCTCCACAGGACTTTTGCAGTCTGTGTCAATTTTTTCATCGCATCCACAACACACTGGCACTGCGGCCGGGTCTGCATCAGACTGTTACAAATATAAATGTAGATTTCAGGGCTGAACCTGTTAAATAGTTTCCAGTCACTTCAGAGAACTGACAGTTGCCATCCTAGGAACAGGTTCCAAAGTTTGTTTTTTTCAATGTGTGGTTGCCTCTTGTACTCCCTGCCACTGGAGACCTGGGCTGCAACCCAGGCTTATGCCCTGACTGGGAACTGAACCAGTGACCCTTTGGTTGGCAGGCCCCTGCTCAATCCACAATGCCACACCAACCAGGGCCCAAAGTTTCTTAGTAAATGAGTTGCTTGAAATTTGAAACATGCTTTCTCTCAGCCAGAACATACACTTGAACCTCTAACATTCCTGAAATTTGATAATATAGGCCAGACAGAACTATTTCTGAGGGTTATCAGCAAACACATCTTCCTTCTGTACCTCTACTGCAACAAGAAATGATCTCCCCAAAGGAGGATTCTCCACGTGTGATGTCACTGACAGGTAGGAAGCAGCCCAAGAGGGGAGCAAAGTGAGAAGCAGAGACTGGGACTGTGGAAGGAGGAAGCGGATAGGCACGGAAAGGCAGGGACGAGAGTGAATGGGGAGTGGCACCCCAAAGCCAGGATGGGTCGTATAAGCCTGCTGTTTCTGGATTTCAAGCTAGCTTCCAGGAGAGGCTGACCAGCTCCAGCTCCAGGGCTAGAGCAGCCGCTGCTCCCATTTCACTGCTGCCCTCTCAGGCCCACACTCAAACCAAATACATTCCCGCTACATTTACCCTTCAACAAAGCACAGCAGCCTGTGTGTGTGCTTAGGAGTGAAGAATGGGTGTCATTTAGGATTCATACGTGTGGTAAAAAGGAAGCAAAATGGCTCTCCCTTGTATAATCCTACAATTCCTTCTCTTTTTTCACTCTGTATTTGTAGGGCAGTGGTTCTTAAGGAGGGTATTTTACCTCCCTCTAGGTGTATTTTGGAAACAGGGTGTGGTGCGTTTTATTTGCCATGATTGGTGGCACTCCTGGAAAAAATGCTAGCTACTCTTCCAATACATGAGACAATCCTGCCTCACATATTGTTCGACCCTGACGAACTGTCCTTCACCATTTTCTAATGTTCTGCTGCACATTCAAAAACACAGGCCTGAACTTCAGTGCCATTCTGTGTTTAAACAAAGAGTATTTCTTGTGCACTTTTAATACACCTGAATTTTTCAGGAATGGCTGAATAAGACTGTATTTGTTTTAAACTTTAACAGAAGTTATTTATCATTTTGCAAATTAGGTTACCATGAGCTAAGATGCTTGTGGTGCTTGAGTCAACATTACCTCACGACAGCTTCAGTCGGAATTTGTATTTGCTGCATCGATGATGATGTCATGTGTGGGTGCAAGGATAAACTCTATTTGTAGTGTCTTTCAGAGCAGTCATGTTCAAATATTACACAGCGTATTTTGTTATACATTACTTTTCATTATGTTACACTGTATTTGGACATGAAAGTCTCTTTTTAAAATTATATAGATAGAATATTTTTATCTACATAAAAGTCATTACAAATTATTTTTAAAAAGGGCACTGGGTCTGATTTTGGAGGTGGAGATGAGTGAAAAGGAGGGAGAATTCAAATGGTCACAAAAGGAAGGTTGGTGGTAACTTACATTTTTAAAAACACCACATCTCTGTTTAAGTATTTAGAGGGTTTTAAACATTTTTATTCCCCTTTCTGTCCCTTACCTTTAAGAAGGTGATGAACAGGAAGAGGAAAGTTAATGACTGGGAAGGAACTTCGTTTTCCTATTTTTAAGTTTCTCAGGAGCCCTCCAAAAGATCCAAGAACTTTTTTAATGTTTGCTTTGTTAAAATGTATCAAGGACTAAGGTAACAACACTTGCTTTTTGTTGAAATGTCACTGTTAAAAAATTAGTGTTTCTACTATTTTCAAATGTGTTTAATTTCTGATGAGCCTGAACTCTGAACATCGAAAGCTCGTTATTTCTTCTGGAATCCTTTAATGAAGTCCAATTTCTATGTTGTCTTCTTATGAACTTGCCACTATGCTTTTTATGCCGCATTATTATTTATTTTGTCTACTTGACTGTAAGCTCATGGAGGGCAGGGCTGAACTAGTATCCCTGGTTCTGCCACAGACTGGTTGTATGATCTTGAACTAGACTTGGATTATCCAGGTTCTGTTTCCACCTGTGTAAATTGGGAGTAATAACACCTACCTTACAAGGTATCTAAGTTCAAACTTGCCAAAGATGACCTTACAACTTCCTTCCCTTTGTTATCTGGCTTCGTGTTATCTAGCCTGGACTCATAAGTCCAGCCGGAGCAGAACCCTAAGACCTGATACAATGCTGTAAGTTTTGAATAACATGAACACTCAAGAAACTAATGCGCAGAATTCAATAAATATTAGTTATTATTACTGTTACTATTAATATTTTTTCACTGTCCAATAGAAGAAATAAGACAGATACCAGAACATCATGCTACAAATACGGTAATGCTATGAAAAAGATGCAAAACTATATGAAAATTAAGAGAGCTAATTTCTGAAGGGTCAGGAAAGGCTGCATAGGAAGTGGCTTTCAAGCTGCCTAAAAGGACAGATAGGATCCTATAGGTAGAGGATGGGGAGGGAAAGAACATTCTAGGAATATCGCCTGGCATTGTTGGGCTTACTTAAGATAATGTGGTCCTAATGTCATTGGGCAGCTCTGGAAACTCTTGGTCAGTTCCTTCTTCCTTCCTCCCCAGTGAACCTTCCACACTCTCCTCCCCTCAGTTCCTCTAAGAAACTCCTACGCCTGCACTCTTAGCGGAGCCTCCTTCCCTGCCACACAAAGAAAAGGAGACCGAGAGGCGTGAACTCCCTCAACTCACCAGATGTAAGACATTCTGTCTATCCTTCGCTTCTCTGATCCTTCTCCTCACCACTTAATTCATGACAGGTGATTCTAAGTACAATGTTTAATGATAATCAAACCTAAGAAAATAGCATCATTTTTGAGAGAGCAGTGTTTTTTTTAATGAACCAGAACTGGTGGATTAAAAAATATGTAGTTAATGTTTGGTTAATTTCCTGCCGTGAAGCCCACATGGGATCTCTTGCCTTTACCTTGAGCTCTGCAGGCTTCTTTTCTTCAGAGGACTTACAGCGGGTGATCTCCTGCAGCTTCTGTTCCAGGGGCTCCAGGCACTTCTGCAGCTTTTCCTGAGGGGTTGGAAGTGGGAAAGGTGGCATTTGGGGTTGACCGGCACAGCCTACATTCAGATGTTAACCCATTTGTTTTAAACTGTTTGCATCCTGTCCATCTCACCATCAACTTCTTACAGGTTCCTCTTCCTGCCACTAGCCTGTCCCTACCGCCTTCCTTGCTCACCAAAATGTTCCTCTCGCTGAATCTCGGTGGTCCAGCTGTCACCAACCCTATCCATCTCCTAACTCAAGTAACTGCCTATCATTGTCAAAGTGACCTTCTGTACCCTAATGTCCTCCTTTAAACTTGCATTCCCACCCAAATCTAACCGTCTGCAAATATAATAAAATCTTAATTACTTATACGATAAACTACCTTAAATCTTATATCCAAGATTTTATTAACATAATTAAGCAAAGTACACGATGAAGTGCTAAGACATTAAAATCTCTAGTTTCTGTTACTCAAACATTTACAGTATGTCCCAATAATAATTTAAAGCAGATGCCATGTAATTCATTATCTGGGAAGATGCAATCAAGACTGATGCACCTTCCTCTGGTGGTGACCAGTCCAGTGGAATGATGTTATTCCCAATACCAGTGGGAAGAGAAGGGGTACTATGAGCAGAGGGACAGAATGAAGAAACTAGACCACCTTTCAGTTCTTCCTAACTTAGATCTTCTCCACGTGGTCTCATTTATTTATGCAAAATATGATACAGTCCAAGACCACTCACACTCAAACATGTTAGAAAAGTCAGAGAGGAATTTTGGGGTACTCCTTGCCATTGTTCTTCTTCATGCTTGAGTACAATTAATCAGATGTACTATGTGTCCCCTGCATATGCAGCTCTGAGGGGACTACCGGGTGAGGATCAGATACAATCTTGCCCTCAGGAGCTTACAAGGGGGGACCCAAAAAGACCCGGAATTTATTTATAAAATATTGTGTATTTATTCTTACATGTTTAAACTTCAGTCACCTTCAAAGTACTCTCCATTTGATGCAATACACCTATTGAGACATTTTTTCCATGGCTCAAAACAGTTTTTGAACTCGTCGATTTTGATGTCTTTTAGTGCTTCTGCTGTTTCTTGTTTCACCTCTTCCACATTGGCAAAATGTTTCCGTTTGAGGACTTTTTTCATTTGGGGAAACAAAAAAAAAAAGTTGCTTGAGGCAAGATCAGTGAATAGGAAGGGTGGGGCATGGGGGTCATGCTGTTTTTGGTCAAAAACTGCTGAACAACTCAGTAAGGTGTGGGCAGGTGCGCTCGTAAATCACCCATCATAAAATAGGCAAATGCGTTGACAGTCTTAAAAAAAATTCACTGAAGCCGAACACAGCCTCTCACAACAACGCCAGCTGGTACACTGACAAAGATAGGTGCCTAGAACACTCACCTAGTGGGGGAAGCCTGTACTACAAGGGGCCCACCCTGCAGAAAATAATTCCGGTTTTTTTTGGGTCCCCCCTCATATGATGCTCTCCCCAGGGAGCCCCCCATCTCTGTGCTCCTCCCTTATGCCCCACATTGACATCGTGTGTCTAGTTCCCCACCTTGTACTCCTGTGTGGCATCATCCAGTGGCGCAACATTGTGGGCCCGGTGGGTGTGGGAAATTGCACATATCAAACAAACAGCTTCTTGGTCCTCATAGCAGAAGAGGCTGAGGGCCTCATGGTGCTGGGGGCAGAGGCTCTCATCCCGGATCTTCCTCTTGACAGCCTGGAGCTGCTTGGCAATTTCCACCATACTGCCTAGTTGACGATTAGGGCGAAGGCTGCGGTAGCGGGAGGTCTTGCGACAGACAGGACAAGGAAAGTCCCTCTCTAGGTCCTCCCACCAGCGGGTGATGCAAGCTTTGCAGAAGTTATGCCCACACTCAATGATAACAGGCTCCTTCAGATACTCCAGGCACACAGAACAACTTGCTTCCACCTGTAAGTTCTCCAGAGCTGCAGCTGTGGAGGATGCAGAGGCTCCAGCCTCTAACAGACTTGTCTCTGCCATTATTTAACTTTGGGATAGGAAGAGGGCAGATAAAAATATTAGTTGGAGGTTTAATTTTATTTGCATCCCTGTCCCGACATTTACCCACATGTAAAATCCTAACTCCAGCTTCAGCCCCATGTTGGTATTTTACGTTTTCTCTGTCACTAGATTCAACCTTTTATTTTTCCATTTCTAAAACTTGTGATTCCTGGCCATCAATTTATTTTTTTCCCTCATCAGCAAACTGACACGACCCCCAATATCTTGTCTTTTATCTCTGCTTTCCCTTGTTAGAAACAGAGGTTTCCTTCAACTCTAGCTCTGCCTATTTCTCCCGATCCAGGCTCATCCCACTTGTATCCTAAAACCAATAGTTCTAGATCAATGTATCCCTAGTTTTGCATATTTTTCTAATAGATGAGAAAGGAGTTTGGGACAGTGCAGAGTGCCATAAAAGTCAAAGCATTAAGATTTAGTAAATTAGGCATATAAAATTTATATACCTAATGGACAATAGTCCACTGGAACCTGGAGCTTGATTCTCTGCCACTGTTCTCACTTTTTTAAATGGAATTAGCTATGCAAGGGTAACAACCTCCTCTTTTCAGGAAAGTTTTGATATTATTCTTCCTTTTATCAAACTAGCCTAGAGGAAGTGTGTCCTCTTCTTGGAATGAAATGATTCACACAACATCCCATTTCCATTTGTGCATTTGGACCTTTGAAACTGAAGTGATAAATTCATGGCAACAATACTAAAGAGTGTATTACTGAGCCGGGGCCAATAACTTCTTCAAAAGAGGGCTGAAAATTCTATTTGAAATAGTCAGCAGTCTCATTAAGTCTCATGAAAAAGCTATAGATAGCTAACTCCTTAGACGTACAGTGCCTGCAGCCAATGGGTTTTGGAGTGGTTGGGAGAGAAAAGTAAAGAGGCAATCAAAATCTCCATGAAGTGAAGCCTCAAAAAATTGGAAATGCATCAAAGAGATTTATAAAGCAGAAATTGGTCCCCACCTCTATCCTTAAAACCTCATTTTTACCCATGAGATGGTTGAGTTCTATATCCCCACGACCCCTCCTGTCCCTCCCCTCCAAGGAACCCAACAGAAGGAAAGAACTTCAGTAGGTCTACGTGCTGAGAGAGAAGCGACCAGATGATGAGCTGGGTTAACAATGATTGTTATTCCTGTATGCCTATTGATGGCACGTGTGAAGCGTTTAATTTGCAGTGGTAACTTATTTGGATCTCAATTTGTTTCCTCAACCAGAAGAGAATGTTTAGTTAGATGATGTTTCCCCACCTATGGAACCCCAACTTTGAGTAGTGACCTGGCCCTTTTCCCAGTCTTCTAGATATTATATGGCCTCCTCACCCGGGGCGAGTTGGGATTGTATGCAGAGTTAGGGAGCTGGCGTTAGGGATCCAGACTTGCAAAGTGTGGTGTGAAAACAATGGGGAAAATCTTAGGAAGCATGGAAAGGATTGGGGCTACAGCCACAGCGAGGCCTCGGGCGCATCTGGGTTGGTCATTTGTTTCCCTCCATTCCTCGTAATCTCTGTAGAAGGGCAAACTTCAGGCATGTTCTCGTTTTGTTTCTACCACTCCGGGGTCCCACCTTGCGACCCTCTCCTGAGCGTGGTCCACACGACTCGATCCCACCCCCGTCTCCATCTTCTACCGTCAGATCAGGTGCAGGGTACTGGAGAGAGGGAGAGGTTGGCAGAGAGGAAGGGATGCGTGTCCAGGTGGAGTGTGACGTGAAGGTGGGGTGCCCGCTGCTAGAAAGCAGCCCAGACCCGCGATGACGGCGTCAGAGTTCCACCCCGGGAGGCGAGCAGCAGCGGGACAGGGGAACGCGGGGTAGCCAAGCAACGCCGGACGCGCTGACGTCGCGGGGTGGCAAAACGTCCGCCCGGGCCCCAGGCGGGCGGAGGCAGCTGTGGTTACGTGCGGGCCGGTGGCGCACTGGCGGGGCGCTGGGACGCGGCGTGTGGAGCCGGCCGGCGGGGGCAGGCCCCGGGGCCCGGGCTCGGCGGCGGGACAGCACCTACCTTCCCGGCCTCGGGTCCGGCAGTGCGGGGCGCGGAGCCGCCGGAGCGCTGCCTCCCTCCTTCCTCCTCCCCCCTCCCTCGCCCGCAGCGCGACACACAATACTCGCCGGAAACGGAAGCCGCGCTGAGAGGCTCGGGTCAGTGGAAGCCGGGTATAGGCTGGCGGCGGTGGGAGCGCTTAGCCGTACCTGCGGAAGTCCGGAGGCTGGAGGAGAGAACGCGTAGCAGGAGTGACGGGCGGGAAAGGACCCGGACGGGCAGGTTGCTGAAGCGCGGTCGTCCAGGTGATCCGTGGACTCCACTGGGGAGAGGGCCGCGCATGCGCGTGGCTGAGCTCTGAAGCCCATTGCCCGCGAGACGCCGCCGGGCGCGTGCTGCGAGGCTGTGCGGTCCGGTTTGGGCTCGGGCTTGGCTTGTTTCGGGTGCTGCTGGGAGCCGCAGAGGCGGGGCGGGTGGCGGACTTTGAGCTACAGCTATCCTCTGTCGGCCAATCCCGGGAGAAGGTGGGTAGTTGAGGTGGCAGCCACTTACGTGGCTGACCTGTGGGTCTCACCGAGTACGTCACTTCCGACTACTTTAGCATTATCTATAAACCCTGATGGGAGTAAGTTTTCGCAGCCTAGGGCTTCAGGTAGTCCTCGCCGTATCCCTGCTAGGCGGGCGTTAAGGAAGCGATCTCCGTCTCCGCTGGAGTGGAAGCCGCGAGAGAGCCGGTACTGCGATTCTGCTGCTCGCTTTTGTATACTCAGATCGTCGCTCCGCGTAACAGCAAGCGTCCTGAACGCCCTAAAGCTGCGTGCAAGCCCAGGCCCGTTCTTTTCACTGCTAGGAATGTGACTTGAGCTTCTCCACAGAAGTAAGATAGTGCTTGTGTGGACTCCAGTGCATTGCAGCGACCTTGCTGCTGGAAGCTTCGCAGGCCTGTGACTTTGGAGAAAGAGGGTGTGATGGGCGTCCGGAAGAGCTCGGGCTAGGAGTGTAGGACCCTGCTGGTTCAGAAGGCAGCTTGCCCAGCCTTCTCTATCCCAAGGCTTGATATGCAAAGTGCTGATTGAAAGAGATGAGCAAATTTCGGTGTACCCTCCCAGGGCAATGGTCAGTGGCCCAAAGTGTTTCTGTGTAACTTGTGATACTGTTTACAAATAATGTGCGGCATTTAGCCTCTCATCCTGGGAGCTACAAACCGTTTACTTGCAGAAAATACTCAAACTACAAAGATTTCTGGTCGCACATGCTAAATACAGTTGGTCTACTTTTTCTTTACTGTTCTTTTACGTTTCGTTCACTCTTTTCGGTAGCCAATGTTTGGAGAGGATTACACTTAATTTAGTTACGTTTGTTAACTCTCCCACCCCCATTGCTATTGGATCGTTAGGGCTCGTCGCGGCAGTGTCATTTATTTCTGTGAGCATCCTGATTTCCAGTGTTTTGAACTCTGCCTCTGATAGGTTGGCTATTTCCTGGTCATGTAATTCTTTTTCTGGAGTTTGGATCTGTTTTTTCTTTTTTAAAAACATTGCTGTTCCTTTTCTTAAAGATTTTATTTATTTATTTTTAGGGAGAGGAGGGGCAGGAAAAAGAGAGGAAGAGAAACATCAATGTGTAGTTGCCTCTTGCATACCCTCTACTGGGGACTTGGTCCGCCACCCTGGCACGTGCCCTGACAACCCTTTGGTTTGCAGGCTGGGGCTCAGTCCACTGAGCCATAGCAGCCAGGGTGATCTGTTCTTTCATCTGGGATATTTTTCTTTTTCTCAGTGCACCTATTGTGCTGTAAGGCGGGGTGTCAAACTAATTTTCATCAGGGGCCACATCAGCCTTGTGGTTGCCTTCAAAGGGCCAAAATAATTTTAGGACTGTATAAATGTAACTACTCTTTAACTCTTAAGGAGTTGAACTTACATTCGGCCCTTTGAAGCCAAATGTAAGGCTGATGTGGCCCTCTGTGAAAATGAGTGTGACACCCCTGTTGTAAGGGGTGAAACCTTAGGTATTGCCAGAGCAGGGCAACACACTTCCCTGCATTGTGGCACTGTATGTGGGGGCAGGGTCAGAGAGGGAACAGTGCTGCTTGCTTGGCTCTGAGTCACTTCCCATGCTACCCACAAGTGAATTGGGCTCTTCTAGTGCTGGTTCCTGGGTGGGTAGGTTTGTGTATGTTCTAGGACTGTGTGGGTCCCTCTGACTGACTCTTCTGTGAGACTGGGAGTTTCTCTTGCTGCCACAACCCCCACACGTTTTTACAGCCAAAGGTTTTGAGTTGTTATTTCCCTGTGCTGGAACCCTGGGTTGTATAGTCTGTCTCGTTCCCCAGGTGTTCCTCCTGGTTTATCTGAAAACGAATGTGGGACCACCTGGTCCACCAGCTGCCGCCTTGCCGTGTGTCCTCTCTCCCCTGGCTGCAGGTCTCTGCCCCTCCTACCGGTCTGGATGAATGTTTCTTCTTTAACTCCTTGGTTGTTGGACTTCCATACAGTTTGATTTTCTGGCAGTTCTGGGTTTGTTTTTTTAATTGATTGTTGTCCTTCTTTCGGTTGTGTGAACAAGCAAAGGGTATCTACCTATGCCTCCATCTTGGCCAGAAGGCCTATATACATACATTTTTAATATTGTTTTATATCAGGAAAGGAGAATAGAAGATGACTTATAATTAATGACTCATATAGAGAAAATGGGTATATTAGCAGTGCAGGTAGAAAACTGATAGAGGTTGTGTATGGTGGCTTGGGGTGGAGAGGGTTCAACTGTCCAGATTACTGAGATTCTTATTCATAAAAAGACAAGGCATCTATTCTCTCCACCTCCTTTATTTTATTTTTTATTTATGAAAAATTTCAAAGAAAGACAGTCTTCACTTTGGGCTTTTTATACTTTATACGCTCTTCTATCCTTTTAGGTTTGTAACATAGAGCTACCTCATTTTTTCCCAAGTCTTTTATTACTTCATTTTGTATACATACTTTATTCAGCCATTTTATTAAGAATACACATTTAGGTTCTAAATAAAGTCTATAGTGAACATCCTTGCACGTATATCTTTCCCCCTCCAGTTTTATTGAGATATAATTGACATTCAACATT
>PVKM010024721.1:0-20355 GCA_004027735.1 Carollia perspicillata
AAATATTTCACCCAAAACTACTAGAACTGATGAATGCAGCAAAGTAGCAAGATATAATATTATTACCCAGAAATCAGTTGCATTTTTATATGCCAATAATGAACTGACATGAAGGGAAATCAAGAAAACAATCCCACTTACAATTGCTTCAGAAAGAATAAAATACCTAGGAATAAATGTAACCAAGGATGTAAAAGGCCTATACTCTGAAAATTATAAGACACTGAAGAAATAAAATGACGAAGATACAAATAAGCAGAAGCACATACTATATTCATGGTAGGTAGAATTAATGTTATTAAAATATCCATACTACCAAAGCAATCTATAGATTCTATGCAATTCCTATAAAGATTCCAATGACATATTTCACAGAACTAGAACAAATGTTTCAAAAATTTATATAGAACCACAAAACATCCTGCATAGCAACAGTGATCATGAGAAAGAAAAACATAAATCATAAATTCAAACTGTTAATATAATTAATAAAATAATTCAGTAAAGTAGCAGAATATAAAATATAAAGATATTTGTTGCTTTTCCTATACACTAATAACAAACAATCAATGGAGAAATGAAGAAAACAATTACATTCACAGTTGCACCCAAAATAATAAAATACCTAGAAATAAACTTAATTAAGCAGATAAAATACACCTGCACTCTAAAAATAAAAATAAAACATTGAAAAACTAAATTGAAGAGCACACATAAAAATGGAAAGATATACTGGGATCATGGATCAGAAGGATTAATATTGTTAAAATGACCATACTACCCAAGCAATTTACAGATTTATTGCATTTCCTATCAAAATACCAATGTCATTCTACTCTGAACTGGAACAAATAATCCTAAAGTTTATGTGGAACCTCAAACAGCCAAAGCAATCTTGAGAAAGAACAAAGTTGGAGGTATCATGCTCCCTGATCTTCAGCTCTAGTACAAAGCCAGAATGATCAAAACAGTATAATACTGGCAGTAAAACTGACACACAGGTCAATAGAACAGAATACAGAAGCCAGAAATAAATCCTTGTTTATATGGTCAATTAATTTACAACAAAGGAAGTACAAATATACACTGGAGTAATGATAGTCTCCTTAACAAGTAATGTTGGGAAAACTGAAAAAAATACATGCAAAAACAAAAAAGAAATTAAACTAGACCATTCTCTTACACCATGTTAAAAAAACAACTAAAAATGGACTAAAGACTTAAATGTAAGGCCTGAAACCATAAAAATCCTAGAAGAAAACATCCGAAGTAAACAATTTGACTTCTGTCTCACATTGTACAACAGCAATAAGCAAAAATAAGCAAATTGGGCTATATCAAACTAAAAAGCTTCTGCACAGTAAAGAAAACCTTTAACAAAATAAAAAGGCAACCTACTGAATGGGAGAAAATATTCATGAATGGCATGCATATAAGTAAAACCATATGGCATTTGTCTTTCTGTACCTGGTTTATTTTCCTTGGCATAATATCCTCTTGATCCATCCGTGTTGTCAGAAATGGTACAATCTCATATTTTTGTTGTGTAGTATTCCATTATACATGTATACCACATCTTCTTTACCCATTGATCTGTCCATGGACACTGAGGTTGCTTTCCATATCCTGGCTATTATAAATAAATAATGCAATGAACATAGGGGTGCATACAACTTTTTGAATTAGTGTTTTTGTTTTGTTTGGATAAATACCTAGAATTCAATTTGCTGGGTCATATGGTGTATCTATTTTTAGTTTTTTGAAAGAGTCCCTCTACAGTTTCCTATAGGAGCTGTACCAGTTTGGAGTCCAATGAACAGTGAGTGCATCAAGTTCCCTTCTCTCCACATCCTCACCAACATGTTATTTCCTGAGATTTTGATAATAGCCATTCTGACAGGTGTGGGGTGATATCTCACTGTAATTTTGATTTGTATTTCCCTGATGATTAGTGATGTCTCATATGTCTGTTGGCCACCTGTATGTTCTCCTTGGAGAAATGTCTTTCCATGTCCTCTGCCCATTTTTTGAAGGGATTGTTTTGTTTGTTTGTTTTGGTTTTTGTTTTTGTTTTTTGCTATTGA
Organism: Carollia perspicillata; assembly: GCA_004027735.1. NCBI lineage: Eukaryota > Metazoa > Chordata > Mammalia > Chiroptera > Phyllostomidae > Carollia > Carollia perspicillata. Next base: position 2,085 of record PVKM010024721.1, read on the forward strand.
GTTGTATGAGTTTCTTATGTATTTTGGACATCAGCACCTTACTGGATAGTATTTGTCGTTTTGTCCTGGAAGCACTACAAACTTATTTCAGTTGTGGAGAGGTAGGGCACGAGCGGTGGTGGCAGCGATGTGATCGTACTGCTATTTGTGAAGCATCATGCTGCACGTTTTTCGGGGACTGCATTAAAGGCAGACATGAATCAGTATTCCATTGCATTGCTGGTTGAGGGTTTTGAAGTTGGGGATGAGTGGCCATCTGAAGCCACCCTTCTCTGAGGTATTCACCAGCTATACACAAGGGAATTAAAATCTTAGATTTGTAAAACTATTCGTCATATTGTAACTATGTTGCTACAAATCTGTCTACTAAAACAAAAAGTGATAAAACAATGTGCCAATGAAGACAACATCAATGCTTATACTTTTATTGTTTTTAATTATTTTGACATTAATTATTATTTTTATTATTGTCTGACAACTGTTTTACTTGACAGTGATCCTAAAGAATGTGCGATGAGATCTCTCTGCGTGATCAACTGCAATCCTTTCTTTTTCAGAAAAAAATCTCCCTGGTTTCTACAGCTTTGATAAAAGCTGAGTTCCTCATCTGATGTTCAGATTCATTAAATTCAAACTCTAACTGAATACAGCCTCTTCCTTTCAATTAGGAAACAGGCATATATTTTCAAGTGTCATCCTTCAGCATGGGGATACTTTGGTGAAACCTTTGAAGGTTTTTGGAAATCCTGAGGGCAACACAATGTTGACAATTCCTATACAAAACTGGAAAAAGAAAAGAGAAAAACTGAAAAACGTATCTGGGGAAAATTAGCCCCAGAACTAATTTGATAACAGAGTACTATTATTTTATCTAAAAATCTCAAATAACTTGGTACTTTACAACCCATAAATATATAGTAATGATTTGTAACAGCTAAAAAAGCTTGATTGGCCTAACTTCTTTTACCCATTTTGCTGCTGTATTTAGATTTTAGGCATGAGAGTATAAGATTAAGTTGCCCCCAAAACTTCAAAGACTGAGAATATATAAAGTAATTCTGACATAATTTTTTTTGCTCCTTGTGTACCAGTATATTCCATGTCACACACTGGATACATCTGTAAGCCAATAACTCCAACGACTACTTCCCCAAGGAGACACAGGTATCTGCTGTGATGGAGCCCGTGATGGCAAATGGCCGGCCTGCCCTGTGGGTGAGCCGAGGAGCCACAGCCACTGCTGTGAGGGCTGCACGTGCAGGGTGTCCCTGGATTAATGGTGATCCCTCCTACTGCTGTGTGCAACCACAGCTGAAGAAGCTTTTGCTGTTCCTATGGCAGCAGTATGAGTTTCCACTCTAAAAAAATTTTTCATTTTGTCTTTTATGCATGGTGAGGAAGCTAATTTGAAATCCTTAAGCAAGACTAAGAGGATGGCCGCCCTGTGGCTTGTGTGTCAGCTGCAGACACTAAACCAAATCCAAAAGACCATTTAGACCTGAGGGATATGTTGCAGCACATGGGCTTCCTCCTCTCACCGCCTCTTAAGTACTAGCAGGCAGCTCTTCTTGGTCCAGGGCTCAAGCAGCTTTCTAGAGAATGCTGACTAAGGGCACGTTTCATTCTGATATCAGGATTTTACTGGCAGCCTTGTCTTCCCTGTGTTCAGTGGATACATACTTATCTTTGTACCTTTATTTGACGTCACATTTATTCATAGTTAAACTGTGTTTTTGCACACTCCTTGTACATCACACTTTAAACCACAGTTTGATAAATAAAAATTAAATGGTAACAAAAAAGTTTCTTCTGTGGTAAATCTATCACACTGCGGCAGGAGATACCATAGGAAGAACCCTGAGGCAGTGTACTGTTGCTGGCCAGGGTGTCTTGGTTGCCAGGCAACATCTTTTAGCACTTAGGTAGGATAGATAGTAAACCAAGGAGGGGAGGAAGAGGGAGACATGTCTTACCCACTAACCCAACAGTCCTGAGCCTGGTTCGATAAGATTGTCAGGCATTCCAAACAATACAAGCAAAGACAGTACAGGAGGAGGGGAGAGGCTTCAACACTGGGCTTCTGGAAGTTTCTGTAACAATCTTACTAAGACTGTAGGTATCCTAAACATCACAACTTAGAAGGCAGGAGGGAAGTCCTTGCAATTCTATGTACCATTTCCTTTATTTGGGAAAGAATGCCCCAAAATACATATGTTTGGGTAATCATGTCCCCCAAGGGGGAAGCTGGCATCGCCTTTACCAATCAATCAAAATTTAGCCCCCCCACCCCCAGCCTGCCATATAAGTCCTCAGAACAAAGGACTGGGGGCTCTTGCCACCCTTGCTCTTGCCATTCTCCCCCACCTTGGCAAGGTCCATTCTCTTCCATTAAAAAGTATCACTAATAAACCGTGCTTGCATGCTAATAGACTTGCTGATCTTTAATTCTTTACTGTGTCGGCAAGAAGAATCAGGTTCCCCCTGCTACCAGTACTATTGGGTAAAGATCTGTAACAGAAAACACACCTTTTTATCAAAAATATCTCATGTGTCATGTCAAACCCTTTAGTGGTTTAATGTGCCTCACTTGATTTCCCAAAGAAATAAAAGATATGGCAATTTATTTACTTTTAGTCACAAAAACAAATCACTGATTTCTCTTTTATTATGTAACTACCTTTCATTCAAAGCAGCAGCTGGAAATATCTTTCATTTTAAAATCTCAACTGATAGATTTCTCATCATTTAAAGAACTGTCTCATAACCAGTTAGGAAGTATTTTACACTGCATTATTTTATGCAGAGGAAAACTGAAGCTTAGACGGTCAAACATCTTTCTTGCTGCTTACAAAGTAAAGTCAAACGCAGACCTGAGAAAGTATTATATGAACTTTGGTCTCTTCTCTTACCCATTTCAGGATGTTCCCTCATTTTTTTGGGTAAGAGACACTTGCAAATAAATTGGTATTTGTATTTTCTAGTCACATCTTAGCTATGTGAACACTTCTAGATAAAGTAGGTATGCCCATTTGGGGTCTGTTAACATATTCCAAAACTGTATTTCGAGTAATCTCACAGAACACATGTCCACATAAAACCTTCACATATTTTCTCTTATTAAATCGATCAATAGAGAAGAATTAATAGGACATAGTTTCTTGCTCATTCATTAATATGTGACTACTTTTGGCACCAATTAGTCATAGTCACTGGTTTACTTGTGCTTTTTGGAAGTAAATTAATAATAGTGAAAGAACGAGGGATTGCAGCAATACAACATCTTTTAAAACCCACGTGTAGGAAACTAAGTTTCAAGTCTGAGGAAACTACTAACGAAGGACAAGTTAATAAATACAAATTCCTCTAAAATATTTATTTAATTTATATACACTTGGACAAAAACACCTCATTAATAAAAATTGTATAAGGAGATTTTATTTTATCTCTTTAATGACTCTACAATTCAGTATTTATCAGGAAAAAAATGTCAATAATATTTTTTGACATTCAAAGTGGGTAACTGGCTAATAGTTTAATGGGTTTAGCAAAAATAAAACCAAAATGAGCAAATAGAACACAAATATTTCTCTAAGAGAAAAATAAAATACAGCACTGCCTAATAATAACAGTATTGTAATAAATATAAATATTTTGGTCAAAATAAGTGAGTCACCCTCCCAAAAAAGAGTAATAATCATTTTAAAGTCTTTGTCCATTATCTAAATAAAAATAAAAATGTTCTAAAACATAACTAGAAATCCTTGAAGGCTAATCTTTCCTAATTTATATATATTAAAAGTATTCTAAAAATTCTCTGCATCTCAGCTACAGTCATCAATAGAATTTAAACATGTATATTTTTACATAAATTTAAATAGCACAATGGCCAGTTAAGAATAATTTGAATATATAGGATTGCAAATTTGCATATGAAATGTAAGAGAAATCCCACATTTATATATGTTCTCTTTCTTACTTTTCCTTTTTTGCACTCCTTCAGTATATGAAAATAATTGTTATACATGTTCTCTTTGTTTTCCTTTTTTGCATTTCTTTAGTATAGGAAAAATAATCTATTAAACACTTGCTTGGCCATCAGAGAATGTAAAAACACAATGTGAAGTTCTGAAACCTAAACACATTCTTCAAATACTACCTCATTAAAAAGGTGGTTTAAATATAAAAATAAATAGGTTAGTAAACTCCTATTATATACTACTCAATAACAATTTTTTCAAGTTCATGATAATTTTTTTTCTGAAACAGATCTCTACTAAAGAGAGTAGAGTTACGCTGTAAATTGTAAAGAACTGGCCTGCGCTTTTATGCAGATGAGACTTGAACAGAGGGCTCTACTCAATAGAAATAATGCAAGTTAGCTAACCAGTCTATTCACTCCAGAATATGGACTAGAAAATGGGGAATAGAGTGAAAAAAATAAAATGAAGTCCTTAAATCAAACTGCTAAATTCTTAACTCAAAGAAGTTGAGGCATGAGAAAATAGTCCTATTCTTGTAACTAGCTTGGAAACTTAAACCTTTGAAATTTCAAGTCCTATATCAGTGCCTGGTATACATCAAACCTCCAGATAACTCTCTGATTACACCTGAAGGAAAGAAAATTTACATGACCACACCACCCAACATCCATTATCCAGACCACCTGCCATGTAGAGGGCTATCATCTATGACCAAAATCCAGAGACTTGCAATATATTCTTCTCAAGAATGCACATTTTGGCATCCAAATTCAGAATGAGGAAGTAAAAGAGTCACTTATTGGAGATAACACAATTCTTTATATAGAAAACCCGAAAGACTCCACCAAAAAAGAATAGAAACAATAAACAAATACAGTAAATTTGTAGGGTACAAAATCAATGTATAAAAATCCACTGCACTCTTTATACTGACAACAAAATTTAAAAAATAAATTTAAAAAATTCCTTTTACAATTGCAACAATAATAATAAAATACCTAGGAATAAACTTAACAAAGATATGAACCTATATAGTGAAAATGACAAACTTTAAAAGAGATTAAAAAAGACACAATGAAATGGAAATATATTACATGCTTATGGATTGAAAGAATCAACACAGTTCAAATGTCCATACTACCCCCAAAATATAGATTTAATGCAATCCCCATAAAAATCCCAATAACATTTTTTTAAAGAAATAGAACAAAAAATATGATTTGTATGGAACCACACAAGACCCCAAATAGTCAAAGAAATCCTTAGGGGGTAGGGGAAAGCCAGAAATATAATACTATCTGACTTAAAATTATACTACAGAGCAATGAAGAATCAGGTTTCCACTGATTCAGCATGATAATCAAAACAGCATGGCAGTGGCAGATAAATAGGCACAAAGCCAGTGGAACAGAATTAAGACCCCCAAAATAAGTCTACGTGTGTACAGGCAAATAATTTTTGACAAAGATGCCAAAGAAAAGACAATGGAGAAGGAAAGATTCTTCAATAAATAGTTCTGGAAAAATTGGAAAGCCATATGGGAAAGAATAAAACTAGATGACAGTTTGTCCCCATGTCCAAAAGTGAATTCAAAGCAGATCAAAGACCTAAATACAAGATCTGAAATAATAAACTACATAGAAGAAAGCATAGGTCCTAAACTTATGGACCTTGGCTATGGAGAACAATTTATGAACTTGACCCCAAAGGCAAGGGAAGTAAAGGCAAAAATAAAAGAATGGGATTATACCAAACTTAAAAGCTTCTGCACAGCAAAAGAAACTGCTAAGAAGACAAAAAGGTGACCAACTGAATGGAAGAAGATATTTGCAAACAATAGCTCTGAGAAGGGGTTAATATCCAAAGTATATAAGAACTCATACAACTCAATACCAAACAAACACAAGTCCAATTAAAAAATGGGCAGAGGACCCGAACAGACACTTCTCCCAAGAAGAGATACAAATGATCAACACATATATGAAAAAATGCTTAACTTCCTTAGCTATTAGGGTAATGCAAATCAAAACTACAATGATATAACAACAGGTGCGTGCTGCCACACACTTGTTAGAATAGCTATTATCAACAAGACAAGTAATAACAAGTGTTGGAAAGGCAGTGGAGAATAAAAAACCCTTATTCACTGCTGGTGGGAATGTAGACTGGTACAGTTGCTACAGAAAACAGTACAGAGGTTTCTCAAAAAATTAAGAATAGAGTTACCATATAAACCAGTGACCCCTCTTCTGGATATCTAACAAAAATTTTAAAAACATTCACTCAAAACATTATATGCATCCTATGTTTATTGCAGCATTATTCATAGTGGCCCAGACATGAGAACAACCCAACTGTCCTTAAGTAGAGGATCAGATAAAGAAGATGTGGGGAAAAGTAGTATGGACTCAGCCATAAGGAAAGATGAAATACCATGAATTGCGATGGATGGACCTTGAGAGTATTATAAGCAAAGTAAGTCAGTCAGAAAAGCTAAGAACTATACGATTTCACTCATACGTGGGATATAAAACTGAAAATCATAGACACAGACAACAGTATGGTGGTGACCCAGAGGAAAGGGGGTGGGGAGTTAATAAAGGGTAAAGGGGCCAATATATGGTGACGGAAGACCATTTGACTTAAGGTGGTGGGCACACAATGCAATATAGAAATCATGGTGTATCATAAGAAATGTACACTTGAAACCTATATAATCTTACTAACTATTGTTACCCCAATAAATTTAATTTAAAAATATTTTAAAAGAAGAATGCACTTTTTGCTATAAAAACGCTTAGCTTTTCTTTTTTTTTGGAACACTGTGGGTATTGCCGCTTAGTTGTGTTTCCAGTTTGCAAACCCTTAAGATCCTTGAATAAAATTTTATTATTTATCTCTAGCAGAGCCTCTATACTATTTTTAAGTTCATTTCAAAAATAATGAGAGAAATGGCCTACTAGGAGAAAAGGAGAAGGGAATGATTACCAATTGCTGAGTGACTTGTAATGCTGTGGCTAACAACTGTAGTGCTCTTCTGGTGCAGAGAATAAGAAAGTAATATAGCCTGAGATCTGCCAGTGGTCCACATCAACTGAAAGGCCAACTGAAAAATGATCACTTTGTTTCACTTTCCCGTATTGTTTGACATTTACTAGATATACTGTATATACAGTTACTGTATGTGTGTGTGTATATATACATATCCAATGGTTCACATATATATCCAAGGGTTCAAGGATCTCTCCACTGGATTGAAACTACATTTCAGAGCTTGTTTATAACACACCTCACATTAGGCCATGAGTGTCTGGAGAAACGGGAACCTCTTCGATTTTAATTTTATGCCAACTGACAGAACAGCTGATACACAGGATGGCACAAAAAGTAGGTTTACAGTCGTAAGTATGGGAAAGACAAAGCTTACTCTTGTATTATTATTTATTAAATTACTTTCCACATGAACTGTAAACTTACTTTTGCCCCACCCTGTATATAGTATGAAGTGCTGAATAAATGTTGGTCAATAAATGTTCAGATCAAGTATAATTAGAATATAAATATAAGTTTAATATCTAATCATGTAAATTTTATTCAACAATTTTTTAAGTAACGTTAGGATAAATTTTTAAGTCTCCAGTTTGGTTACTGAACTTGCAATATTTTAAACCTTAGATTCGAGTGTTAATGTATATTTGAGATCCCTATGTTCATTGCAGCACCATTCACAATATCCAAGAAACAGAAACAACCTAAATGTCTAACTATGAAAAAAATGAATAAAGAAGATGTGATATATACATACAATGGAATATTATTTGTCCTTAAAAAAAGAAGGGAATTCTGCAATATGTGACAAATGGATAAACATTAAGGACATTATGCTAAGTGAGTAAACCAGTCACAAAGGAACAAAGACTGCATGGTTCCATTTGTACGAATTGTCTAAAATAGACAGATTCATACAGCAAAGAGCGGAAGGGTGGTTGCCATGGGGTAGGGGTGGGGGAATGGGGAGTTGCTAATCAAGGGGCATAAAATCTCAGTTAAGCAAGAAGAGTTAAGTTTCAGAGATTTGCTGTGCAACATTGGACTCTATGTACCTTATAATTAAAAAATATATATTTTATTTATTTATTTTTAGAGAGAGGGGAAGGGAAGGAGAAAGAGTGGGAGAGAAATATCAATATGTGGTTGCCTCATGTGTCCCCTATGAGGGGTGTGGCCTGCAACCCAGGCATGTGCCCTGACTGGGAATCGAACCAGCAACCCTTTGCTTCACAGGCCGGTGCCCAATCCACTGAGCTACCCCAGCCAGGGCTGTACCTTACAATTTTGTTAAAAGCATCATGTCAAATGTTCTTACTAAAAATAAAATAAAATTTTAAATGAAATGAGAAAAAACTATAGATTAGAAAATAATTATTTATTCTAAACATTGATTTGCTTTGGAAAGGTAAAGGGATTAAGAAGTACAAATTGGTAGTTAGAAAATAATCACAATAAATTATGGGGAAAGTGGTCAATAATACTGTAGTTAATAAGCATGCTGTAAGGTGGGCACTTGAAATAACAGGAGCATCATTTTGTATATGATATGACTGTCTAATCATTATACTGTATACCTGAAGTAATATAAAATAAAATTGAATATCAACTGTAATTTAAAAATAAAATTTAAGAAACTGTTAAAAATTTTTAAAAAGCAATAGCTTGTAGCAAATCTTAGACAAAATCCAATGTAAAATTGCTAAAGTATATAGTGGATTTGACTGGGAATCTTTTAAAGTATAAATATAGTTAATCATCATAAAGAAAATGGCCCCCAGATAATTACAAGTACATGAAGTGAATAATTTTGCCATCAATGCAAAATGACATAGGAATGCATTAGTCTAGTCTAGTCTCAAAAATAATTGGGCTTCATTCAATAGAAATATCACAAGAAAACTTATGGTCTTTTGAAAACTCAGCCTCAGATCCACTCAGCTTGTACATCAAATACTCTTTATACTTTACACATTCTATATGTTCAACAGTGTATTTCACCAAATGCTACCACACTGAGCAAACTTAGAACTGTTATGCCCATACATGGTGCAGTAATTCAGAAGAAAACAGATGTTAGTGAGAAGACAAGGTATCAGAGATTACCCAATGAGCAGCTTAGACTTGATCTGAACATTGAAGCCTATGGAGTATAAATCACATTCATTCTGTAAAAATTTTAGGAGGAAAAGACCATGTTAATAACATACTAATGCTATAAAACTATGGAAAATATAATGAGGATTTAGAAGAAGGATAGAGATAGAAATCAACTTCTGTGATATTGTATCTTTCCTTTTTAATTACCCTCAGAAAATATAGAAAAGGTTAACTAGTAAAGAAAAGGCAAAACCTACAGAAGTTGATATGATACCTCAGTGGTATAATTTTACTAACCAATGTCGCTCCAATAAATCCAATAAATATTTTAAGAAGACATTTTAACTTTGTTAGTGGAAATAGTTTTTCCAACTAAGAAAACTACATTTCCTCATCCCCCCACTGCTTTTTTCTGTCAGTTTAGTAAAAATCTTATTGAATTTGCTGAAGAGAGGGCAGCCTACCCTTGATACCTTCCAGGATCCCTGACAAATCCAAGGATCCCAACCCCTTATATAAAATAAAATATTTAACCCCTGGGTATAATATTTACCAAGGGTATAATATTTACCCTTGGTAAAATATTATAGCATTTTATAATATTATTTTTATAAATAGCTCCCAAAGATTGTTGGAAAGACACTCTCTTCCAGATAGCTATCATTTGTTTCTTCTTACCCAGACAGCTGGTAAAACATTATTTCTGTGTGTGTCTCTGTGAGACTTTCTGAAGGAGATTCGGATTTGCACCAGTAGGCTGAGTAAAACAGATGCACCCTCACCAATGTGGGCTGGCATCATCCATCCCATTAAGGGTCTGAACAGAAAGAATAGGAAGGGCAAACTTGCTCTCCTGCCTGAGCTGGGACACCCATCTTCTCATGCCCTGAGGAATCAGTGCCCCTGGTTCTTGGGCATTTGTCATTGGAAGGGGACTTATACCACTGATCCCCCATTCTTAGACTTCTAGACTCAGACCGGTACTTACATCATTGATTCCCATCACTCCCAAGCCTCCTTCAGACTTGGACTGATTTACATCATTGGAATCTCTGGTTCTGCAGTCCACAGATTGCAGATCATGAGAATTCTTGGTCTTCATAGTCATTTATGCCAATGTCTGTAACACACACACACACACACACACACACACATACATACATACACACACACGAGTCACTTCTATTTCTCTGGAGAATCCTGACTAATACACATTCTCTGCCCTTCTCTACCCTAATCCCTATGCCAGGAGACTGACCCTCATGGACTGCACCAAAGGAATCCCTTGTGCTCTGGCTTCTAACAGATCTCAGCTAATTAGGGAACTTGGCAGGAGATTGAAAGGAAGGAGGAGAGTGAGATTAACTATCATATATATGTGGCCCTCTTTTTGATGACTGGCCATTGGGTAATTGTCCTTAATAGAAGGATACTGTTTCTCTCAGAGTGTCCTCTGTATATGACTTTCCTTTGGTTTCCAGAAATGACTCTAACTTCTCATTCTTCTGAGCCTTGGGGTGGTTACAATTCCACTATGACAAAGCATAGCAGTGCTGAACTACCCTCTGTAGTTTCATTATATTGTGTCTACAACTTTGTACAATAGTCCCTTTATTAAAATCACCCTCTAATCTTCCTTAGTTGAGTGAACTTCTGGTTCCTGCCAAGACATGTTAACAAAAATCCTCTTCACACACAAAAAAAATCCTCTTAACAATTATTCTTTTTATTTCTTCTCTGCTACTTTATTTAAGATGATGGGGCCATTTAAAAAATCACCCTTTCTGAAGTGATAGAGGAAACAGTCTTCTCCATATTTTACAGTTATCCCCGTACTAACAGGAAATTAAGAAAATAGTTTTTACCCTAGAGTGGAAGATCATTTCTTACCCATTACCTATTTCAAATTTTAATATCAAATTTCAAAATATTTTATATCATTTCATGTGGTTTGCAAAAAAGAGAAACTTATAGAAACCCTAGTAATCTACTAGACTTCATTATTTCTTATAAATGAGAACATAATTTAATGAAAAATTATGTTTATTGAAGAACAATAAATGAGATAGTAATACTAAAGGGATTAAATATATTTCAATATTCAATAGCTTCAGCCTCCACCTACTTTTTTTAATGTTTTATTTATTTATTTTTAGAAAGAGGAGAAGGGAAAGAGACAGAGTGGGAGAGAAACATCAATGCGTGGTTGCCTCTCATGTGTCCCCTACTGGGAACCTGGCCAGCAAGCCAGGCATGTGCCCTGACTGGGAATCGAACCAGCGACCCTTTCCTTCACAGGCCCGTGCTCAATCCACTGAGCTATAACAGCCAGGTCTCCACCTACTTTTTAATATGTCAAAGATACAATACATTCATATGCCATGTAAATTTATAAAGTAGTATAGATGCAATTCTAGTATAACACTGGCATTAATTTCAAAATTAAAACACATCAATTTTACTATTCTTTCTATACTATGGTTTCTCTTCAGACTGTATAAATCTTTTGCCTTTTATTATTCTTGCTAAGAAATTTTACTTTGTTCTATATTTATATAAATTCACTATGTTACAAAATTACTAAAGTTTTTCTAATAATGGCTTACTCTTTATGGCTTTCAATTAACTACTTCAATTTAAATAAATATTTTTCACCCCTGGTTGAAGTTGTACATTTTATGTTTTTAGTCATTTTTTTTTATAATATATGCTTCTTACTTGTATTTCATTAATTCCTTTAAGGAAAAATGTAAAGTTCTCATAAGAAAAAAAGGCATTTTAAAATAATTGCCATGCCTCATTTTACATAATTTCTTTTTTGTAGTTCATGACACGATTTGAAAATGGTAAATTATGTTCCTTGAAATAATAGATGAAATTATGTAATTAATTATCATTTTCTGAATTCACACATTGTATTTATTTGGAATATCAAGTTAATATATTGATTTTCATTTACTTCAGTTCTAATCTTACCTGGTTCTAAAAGTGAATTCCTACTCACAGCCTTGTTTTTCAAACACTTTCCCCAGCTAATTTTCTTTATTCCTCTGATTCTTTTCCATTCAAAGTCTATAACCATTCTGTTTTAAAAATGTTTTTTTCAAAGAAGTCATCCATTATTACTGTATTCACTGATAACTTTCTTTATATATACACTGGGTTTTTTTGTGGACTCTACTTCTTTTTTTTCTTCTATACTATACACTGCTTTCTCTATTTCAGTTTTCACTTTAAATTTCAATTATACTAAAAATCATGATCTCCCCATTTTTATAGTAGAAATCAGTAAAGAATTTAACAGGAAATACACCAAATGAGTAATAGAATTATTTTATTAGATTATCATTTACGCACATGTGGCCAGAAAGGAAATAGGCTGTACTAAATATTAAAACCATTTAATCTTGGCTTTAATAGATGTTATAGACTAAATTATACCCCCATACCTCCAAAATAATTTATATGTTAAAGCCTTAATTCCCAATATAACTGTATTTGGAGGTAGGACCTTTAGGAGGTTATTAAGGTTAATTGAGATTATTAGGCTATGGTCCTAATGAAATAGGATCTGAGGCCAAAGGAGAAGGCCATGTCTATAAACCAGGAAAAGTGCTCTCACCAGCAATGAGATCGGCCTGTGCTTGACCTTGAACTTACCAGCCTCCAGAACTATGAGAAAGAAATGATTTCTGTTGTTTAAGCCACCCAACTCATGGTATTTGTTATGGCAGCTCGAGCTGACTAATACAACAGTTAAGAAAAGAATATAAAAGAAAAAATGTTGTATGTTTAAATGTATTTTAAAGTGTAGAATTTTCAAGAATAGAGTGTTTGTGAAGGCCTATAATTTTAAATTTCTAAAATGTTACATTAAGATAACATTGCTCACTCTACATTATTAACAATGAACTGAAGGCTCATTTTATTGAAATTTTATGTGAAAGGAAGTGTTTTATACTCGTTAATCATTGATCTTATCTGAATATGGAACCAATGGAAGTTATCACCACTTTCCGTGAAGAGTTGTTCCTTAAACTTCAATTGCATGTTATACTGATTGAAATGTAATACTGTAGAACAGACATTAAGTTTTGTAATATGCACCCTTTCTGTTTAAAAATATAAATCTGTGTAAAAATAAATCTACGTATGTTTGCTTTAAATAGTAACTGAATGGTATATGGAGGGTTTTTTTTTTTTTTTGTATCTTTTACACAAGCCATAAACAGCAACCTGAATACACTGAGTTCTCACTGACTTTCCACAAGGAGAACAGTCAGTATTAAGTGGCCCTTTGCCAGGCAGGAAGAACACAGGAGACAGCCAGTGTCTCCAGAGGGCATTTTGACTGCGGCAGTGCTGGACTGCATCTGGCTTAAACAACAGAAATCATTTCTTTCTCATAGTTCTGGAGGCTGGTAAGTTCAAGGTCAAGCACAGGCCGATCTCATTGCTGGTGAGAGCGCTTTTCCTGGTTTATAGACATGGCCTTCTCCTTTGGCCTCAGATCCTATTTCATTAGGACCATAGCCTAATAATCTCAATTAACCTTAATAACCTCCTAAAGGTCCTATCTCCAAATACAGTTATATTGGGAATTAAGGCTTTAACATATGAAACCAGATGCATCTTGAATAACTACTATTTTTTCCATGCTTAGGACTTCGATGTTATTGTTTGTGGCTTTATTTTTTAATTGTTTGCTGGATGGCTTTCATATTTTGTTGATCATGCTTTTGGTGATTCTTATTTGGCTTTATCAAAAATATGAAAGTTAAGAAATTTGAATGTTATAAAATTTTTGAAGTATTATTTCCAAACTAACACATAAACAACACCTACTGTCCAACCTACAGTCAATGTGATGGACTTATACAAACTTTACTAGAGAATGTCATTCCACTGGCTACAACAATAATGTGGACACTGGCCCACAGTGTCCACAGCGTAATGGATGAGATGAAACAAATTCACATGGACTACAGAAATCCTGTGGAGAAAAAGGGATAACCCAGCCACCGTCTCAGTGAAAGAGAAGGCCAGCCCTGTCCTTTACCTGGACAAGCTTTTATTGCTTTTCTGGGCACATTACATCAGGATGGTCCTCCTTTACTATGTACAGGCTCACTTTAGGTGGTTACGGTTTACAGAAAACAAAGGAGAGGATGTTGCTAATTACATCACAGAAGAAGGATATTTGCAAATGCAAAGGGAAAAGTGTTTGAACTGGTTACACTCATTCTTGGGAGGTTTAGCATAGATTATAGGAAGTTACTTTAAAGATATGCAGTAAATGTTTGCTGCCTCAATTCAGGGTGAGGGAGTTTTAGCAAAAAGCAAGTCTCAAAGCAGCCTAGGTACAACACAGGCCTGATTCCTAGAAGAACCTATCTGTGGGCGTGGGTCCTTTGTGCCAGACATGGCTTTCCGCTGGCCTTTCTGAGTGGGAGCTGGGCTACATTTCCCACGCCATGCAGAGCGATCTCCTGTACAACAATGGGTCACTATGTGATTTTTTTAACTTTTGAATAATTTAAATTTATATTTTCCAATAAAGATAGATGTTAATATTTCACATGTATGTTATTTTCTAAGGTATAGTTTTTTTAAAAAATCCTTGGTCATAATATTCCAGTTTAGTTAAAGACCCTAATTAATATTTATTTATCACCATCAATATAAGGTAATTTCTAACATCAAGATGATTACAGTTTTTTTGAGGCCATAACATGAATTAATGTATGCTTTCTAAAAAGGAAGTAGTTGACTTTTTATTATTTAAGAACATGTTTGTCTGAATTTGTTTTTAATTATAACCTAGTTAAATCGGTCTGTTGTTTCCTTCATGACTTGGGCATTCAGTGTCCACTTTAAAAAAATCTTTCACTACACTGATGTTCTGGAAGTATTATCAATTCCAAAATTAAGAATGAAAAAAAACCTAATTTATGAAAAGATATTTTTAAAAAGGAGGGGGTTTTCCCAGAATCACCAGAAATGTTGGAGAATCATCAAAGTTCTAAAATGTGCCCAGCATTTTCTTTGGGTTCCATCTATACATTTTTATTTTACCTAATTTTATGGTAGTGATTCTTTTTTTAACACTGATAGCCAAAATCTATAAGTCAAACAGCATATCTCCCTATTTTGGCTGTGCTCCAAGAAAGCAGAGCTTATTAAGTGGAAGTTACTTGGATTGTCTTCTGATGGAAGTATTTCACATTTGGATTTTAAAAGCTCAAAGAAGCAGAACCCAGAGTGGCAAAGATGGTTGTCAGAAATGTTGATAATGGGCAGTTTATTTCTCCCCTTGTTTCTTGTAACACAGGGCATTTGTTGGCTGTGGTATAAAAAGCAATATGTATCAGTCTGTGTTTCAGGGAATATTTTGCAATCATTAGAATAGCATCCCAAACCTTTAAGATATTTTTTCTGAAGTGCCACTGTAGTGATCATTATATATAGTTCTATACAGCCAATGGTTTCAAGAAGAGGGGAAACATAAAAGCTATGGGCTTTCATCAATTATCTTCAAATTTAATTGAAAAATAATTTCCTGGGACAGAAGTAATATTATTGTATGAGAAGCAATAATGCTGCATAAAAGTATTCAGAAAACTCAGAAATGGTAGTGCTGATGATGTATGTTTGCAGGTATAGAAAATATAAATCTAGGCTGAGTTTCTATTTCAAGGGGGACAAATATCTGATATTTCCATAATAAAATGTATCCAAAGTAACCAACATTCAACCAATGGATTAGCTAGTTCTCATAGAATGTGGTACCATATTGGAGAGCAGGATTAAGTGCTGCTGGTAGTTAAATGAAATATCAGCAGCACGGTAATACGGTCCATGGTAGGTTGTCACCTGTTGTCCCTGGTACATTAGTTACTCTCTACTAGGTCCATATATCATGTCAAATCTATTTCTCAGAAGTGACATGTTTACTTGCCTAGAAGGACTGGAATCTCTTCTGTAGTTGTCTTATTAGTACTTGCCTCAAGCTCTGTCTGCCTCTGGTCAGCCACAGACAGGTCAGACACCACTGATTCTCTAGGTAATAAACTGTACTGCCTCTTACATTCACTAGAGAAACACTTCTTGTTGGCACCATTAGGCTTTGAGCCGATTTTGCAGTAGGTGAGTGTGGTTTACACAAATATTACGTAAGAGCATGACTACTGGAAAATTATAGATGGTTCGCTACAGAATACCAGACAAGTTACCTGGCTACCTATCAGTGTTGAAATTTGATTTGGACTTGATCCTCACCCCCCAATAGTATTTTGGAATTCTGACTTCAGTTAGAAATCTACAGAAGAGAGAGAGTATTGTGGTACAAGAATATAATTGAATATGTGAAATAGAGGGGAATTTTTAAGGCAGTGAAGCTACCATGAATGATGTACACTGGTGTATACATGACACTATCGACTGTCAAAATCAATAGAATTTTACAGCACAAAACATGCAGCTTAATGTATGCGTGTTAAGACAAAGTCATTTAAGAGATCTGGGGATACCACAAGGGAATGAAGATGGTGACAAAAGAATGTTTCTGTTTTTCTAGATAATGAAACAACCTCACTGGAGAAAAACGTGCTGACCTAAATAACTCTGGATATGAGTGAAGACTGTAACACTGAAGGCAGGGGAATGGTTGTAAACACTGTGTTCTAGTTGATAAAGCTGTTCCCCACAGTATAAGAGTTAACAATTCTAATGAAAAAAGGAATAGAATGATCTGTGTGTTAATAAGTTAAAGACAGTAATAGGAGTGTGTTTTTAGCTGATTTAATTCCATTTAAGAAGTGTTCCAGATGTCCAACATAATCTTCTAAACTGCATCTCACAGGTATAAATTTATTTACCTAACTAGCTGAAAGAAACGCTTGCATATATGTTTAGCTATAATCTTTGCCATACCCAAACAAATGCAGGATTCTTTTACTGAAAAAAACTCTATAATTTATATTGAGTCATGCCAAATACTCTCTGGCATAGATCCCTTTTTCAAATCATACACAAATAAATTCTAAATTGTTTAAGTATATAATTATAAAAGATACAAAATATAAACACACATTTTTTCCTAACTTAGAATTTTTTCCTAACATTTTCATGCATAAAATAAGTAATTTTTATAAAACAAATGTTGAAAAATGATTACATAAAATTTAAGCTATTTATCATCAAATATTTAAAATTATAGTAAACAAAACTTAGAAAATATTTCAATGTGTATAAAAGACAGAGTGTATTCAATATGTTGAAATCCATTAAGAATTACTACAGAAAAACATGAGAGCCTATTCTAAAAGACTTGGAACACTCCCCATGTTTAGACATGCTATAGTGTTACACATGGCTCATAGCACTTACCAAGTTTCTTATGTAATATATTTTAAAACACAGAATTACTAAATAAATGCTACATTCTTCACTCACTAAAAATACTTCTTTTTTGTTATAACATGTTTTCATTCATTTAGTATTCAGTAAGAATTTACTGAATGTCTATTATGTGGCTTAGAAATATGGGTGGATTGGAGAAAGAAAAGTTGAAGAATTAATCATAATGAAAATGGATTAAGAAATCCTAAAAAATATTAAGTCCCATTTTCTTCCAATGTTTGGGGTTGGGGAACAGTAGAATATCACAGATCATTAGAGAAATGAGATCTGGGAGTATAAATTTTCCCCACTTCTCATGTTACACTAACACATGGTCATATTATATTTGATGTTCTTTCATTATTTCATATATTGAAGTTCTTCTTATTAGGATTTCTTTACTGTAACTTTTCAAAATCAGGGTGTCTGATTCATTTTGATCAGTTATTTTCACATGTCCTGGTTTCTAACTCTTCTTATTTTCTCCTTCACTTTTGCTTTTTACTACCCTTTAAAGTTGGTAAAGGCATAGTTTACACTGAAGTTTCATTAAAACACTTTATTGACTATTTTTCCTCCTTAGAGCAAAGAACTATAAGCTAAAAAACCCTACTTTCTCAAAGCAGATATTTTGCCTATCTCACACGATTTAATAAGGACATCTTTGGAGTAAGATCAATAACCAAGATTAAATCCCGCAAGAAATAAATTTGTTCATCAACATGGTTTAATTTCATTACAAA
>PVKM010024722.1:0-20359 GCA_004027735.1 Carollia perspicillata
AGTGCAGATTCCTCTCTTGCTCACTTTGTGTTTCTTTATCAAGAACTATCATCACCCCTGCCAGTAAACCTTAATTTCCCTGCCCACCACCCACTCTGTTGTAATACCATAGCCATCACTGTCTCCTTTGGACCATGCTTTTTCAGCTAAATATGACTGAGGAACAAACAGGGCTTTGCTGTTACGAGGTAGGCATACTTTACACTCCTTATTCATTTGCTTCAGTTGACTAGTTTACATGTTTCCTTTTTTCCCAGAGCCTCCAATTACTATGTAACTGATCTGTCTTCTCAGGTGATGACATTACTGCCTAATTAACTGAGAATATTAAGATAACTTAAAGAAATCACCAACATTGTATTCATCTACCTGCTGACATCTTTATACATAAGCTCTATCTTCCCACCTTCTCTTAGCTAAAGACACTTTCCATTTATACATGGGATCATATCTTCCTCCACCTACTTGATGACATCCATCTGCAATTTTTCCCTCTTCTACATTAAGCCATCTGTACTCTATCATTCTTTTTAGAATATCAATATCTCATTAGTTTTCCAATCCTGACAGTCCATCAGCTAATACTCCTCTCCTTACTCTTCTTTGTAGCAAACCACCTCAAGAGTTGTGTTTAGTGTTTGTTCACTGCTTGTATTCTTATTGAGAACACTCCAGTTATTCATGACAGCCAAGGCATGGAAACAATTGAAATGTCCTTTGACTGATGATTGGATAAATAATACATGGTATGTATAAACAATGGAATACTACCCAGCCATAAGAAAAGATGAAAGCCCTGGCTGGTGTAGCTCAGTGGATTGAGCATGGGCTGTGAATCAAAGGGTCACCAGTTCGATTCCCAGTCAGGGCACATGCCGGGTTGTGGGCCAGGTCCCCAGTGAGGGCCACTTGAGAGGCAACCGCACATTGATGTTCCTCTCCCTCTTTCTCCCTCCCTTCCCACTCTCTAAAAATAAATCATTAATTAAAGAAAAAGAAAAAATGAAATACTGCCATTTATGGCAACATAAATGGCTCTCGACAATATCATGCTAAGTGAAATAAGTCAGACAAAAAAACTCAAGAACCATATGATTTCACTTGTATGTAGGATCTAAACTGAAAGTAACAAATAAACAAACAAGATAGACAACAAAAAAACCTCATGGACAGACAACAGTCTATTGATCACCAGAAGAAAAGGAGGTTCAAGAGAAGGTAGCAAAGGGTAAAAGGGGTTCAACTATATGGTGGTTGAAGGGGATTTGGTTTTGGGTGATAAACACACAATGTAGTATACAAATGATGTATTATAGAATCGTACACTTTGAACCCATATAATTTTATTAGCCAATGTTACGCAATAAATTTAATTAAAAAACACTCCATTCAACATTCCTGTTAAAGCAACCTTATATCCACCATAGTGCTAAACGCACTTTTTTAATTTTCAGTGCTCAACTTAACCAGTGCTCAGCATTCATCAGCAGAATTTGACACAGTTGATCCCTTTATCCTCCTTCATGCAGATTTTTCTTTTGGATTTTATGACACCCCAAACTCAGTTTCCCTCCTGCTTTACTTACTATTCATTCTTGATCTTTTCTGGTGGTCCTTTTTTCCCTCCTTAATCTCATCAATTTAATGTGCTCCTGGGCTAAGGCTTTGAACTCTTTCTTCTCAATAGCTACAGTATTTTCCAATCTTGTCTACTCTCCTGATTTTATTATCGGCTAAAATTTCCCACTTGGAGCTCTCTCATGAACTTCAGATTCAAAGATATATTCAACTACTTGCTTGCCCTCTCTACTTGGCTATCTATCAGAAATTTCAATCTTTGCCATCTAAAATCGGATTTCTGCTCTTCCCCTCATAAACTTCTCTTCTCCCAGCCTTTCCCCTTTCGATCAGTAAGGACTGCACCCATACAGATTTTTGATTTTCAATGATGACTAGATCCAAAGCTCACAGAATGATTCTTAATATCCCTTATTTCCTTATGTCAAATCTCTTAGAAAATCCTGTGGGCTCTGCCTTCAAAATATATCCAGAACCTCACTAATTTTTTCCAACTCCCTTACTCCTACTCCAACACCTCCACCTTTGGAGCAGCTGATGTCTTTAGCCAGCCTTATTGCAATCGTTTCATAACGGATCTTCCTACTTCTACCCTTGACTCTCTCAAGAATCTTTCTGATATACAGCATCACAGAGGTCTATTTAAAATGTAGTTCAGATCATATGATTATTCTGTTCAAAACTATGCAGTGATTCCTGCTTCACAATAACAAAACAAACAATAACAACAACAAAAAGAACCTACAATGATGTCCCTACATGATTTCCCTCAGTTACTGTTTTCACTCCAGTTTCTGATAGTCCCTATCTTGCTCACTTTATTAAAACCATGTTGGCTTTCTTTTCAGGCCGATACCATAACAGGCCCTGTCTGCCACAAAGCCTTTCCACAGATTGTTCCCTCTGTCCCAAATGTTTCTCCACCCTCCACAAATATTCGTACGGCTCACAGGTGAGTCGACCCAAATAACTACCATGTCACTAGGCCTTCTTCGCTCAGTGTACGTAAAATTGTAACCTCTGCCATTCCTGACCCTCTCAACCCCCCTGCCCTGCTCTACATGTTTCCCCCCATAGCCCTTAGCGTGTTCTAAGTTATTATTTTGCATTTAAATTATGCTTTTTGTGTAATTTTTACCTTTCTTAATAGCTGTTAGCAGAAAAACATAAATATTTGGTTTGCTAATGTATCCCAAAGATCCACAATGTTACGGATGTGTGATTGTCTCTTATTTCTTTTTACATAAATAAAATAACAAAGCTAATATTTAATAAGTACTTGCTGTTTGTCAGACTCCATACTAAGTGTCTTACATGTCATAGATATTATTCTCACTAATATATAATCATTGAGGGTGAGCTTCTAAGAGCTTCAGATACAATAGTTCATTTTATCTGAACAACAAACCATATGAAGCAGGTACTGCTATATTTTTCATTTTGTCTAAGGAGAAATCTAAAATACATAAAATATTGTAATGTGTTAAAGGTTGCATAGTTAAAAAAAAATTTGAAGTTGGTATTCAAATCCAGGCTGTCTGGCTCTGGCCTCCAAAATTGTAACCACACATATACGATCTCATGCTAGAAAGTTAGAGTGCCCAGATGTGAAGAGAGCTTGATTCCAGAGCCCCATTCTTCGTTTTCACTGAGTTTATTGGGGTGACTCTGGTCAACAAGATTATACAGGCTTCATGCCCACAGTTCTACAACACACCATCTGTACTCTGCGTTGTGTGTTCACCACCTCCGGGCAAGTCTCCATCCATCATTGTTTATTTCTCTTCACCCTCATCCACCTCCCCACCCCCCTGCAACCCCGGCAATCATGACCAAAATATATTTCACTTGCTGGTAGATCATTAGCAATAAATCGGGGCCCATTGGCCAACCAAATGTGTTCTTTTTAAGTTCTATTAAGTTGTCAGCAGGCAATTGAAAGAAATAGTAGAATGCTATAAAACCATTTAATGTCTTCAGTGACTTTGAGATATAGGGACTTAAATAAGCTCTTACTCTTATGAACCCATTAAATCTATGCCTGCACTGAATGTTACTCCAATTGATATGTATACAATAATAAGTGCCTGTAAGAACGCCAGTATGTCACTGAATCATTCTAGGTTGCATTTGTATTTTCATTAAAATGTGACAAGCTTGAATTAGATGAATGTTAAATTTCCAGTTTTAAAATGTTAGATCACTGGTGACAATGAATTTACATATATCTTTACTTTTTTTTTTACAACTTCACATAAGTTATTTTACACAAAAATTTATTTTTAATTTGTCATCATCATCAACACTATTGTTTCTCATGAATCCATATGTTAAATTTAAAATTTACATCAATATTTATATGCTAATATATTCACACATGACAATGATGAGAAGGAAGAAATTTATAGCAAGAATGGAAACAAATTCTACTTGCAGTTTTTCCTGAAGCGAGACTGTAATTATGAGTTATCCTTTACAGTTTATCTCATCAAAATAATCACAATACATTGCTGAAATGTGTTAAATATATCCATAATAATCACATATATTTAATTTACAGACTTTGAAGACTCCACAGAATATATATATATATTTTAAATAAACACTGAAATTTTCTAAGAACTGCCCTCTAAATTTTATGAGAAAGATGTATAAGATTGTAAGATAATGAAGGAAATAAAATTAACCATAGAGAAAAGAGATTCTGAGAAACATCTGCTAAGAGCTTTGCATGGAAATTTAAGGAGCTTACTCTGAACATTTTCAGAGCATGGTTTTGTTTGTCAAGGCTATCTATGCAGGTTTTCTCATAAATAATTGAAATTCAATTTTCCCTTTCAACACAGTCCCAAACAACGTAACTCAAAGGGTTTTTTTTTTTCCTGACAAGAGTACACTTTAAAGCAGCTGTTGTCATTTTGCAGAAAGCATGAACAAAATTATATGTTTTATCTTTAATTTTATGTTTCTTAAGGGCAGTAGAAATTCAAACAGAAGCTGACTTTTCACAAATAAGAGTTATAAAACAATCATGAGAATTTGATGTACATTTTCACACACAAGACTGATATTTATAGCACAGCTTATTGTAGAATTTGACATTAGTGTTGCATAACGATCTTTAAGATTCTAGTCATTTTTTATTTACTAACATGTGCAATAGATATATTGGGTGCTACATTTGAAAATGGGCTGTCTGCCTCAGCTGCCGCCAGGGGACCTGGGAAAAAACTTGTGGAAAGAGGGACAAAAAAAAAAAAAAGGAGCAGGTTCTGAAGTTTACCCCTGACTGCACCCACCCTGTAAAAGATGGCATCATGGATGCTCTCAAATTTGGGCAATTTCTTCAGGAGAGAATCAAAGATCAAAGTGAATGGTTAAAACTGGGACTCTCAGTGGAGGAGATGTAAGCACTGATTGAAAGGAGCAACAGCAAGGTTAGGGTAACTTCAGAGGTGCTTTTTTTTTCTCCTGAAAAGTACTTGAAATATATCACCAAAGATATCTGAAAGAAGAATGATCTACTTGATTGGTTGCATGTATTTACTGAAATAGATCAAAGATAGTTATGAATTACCATTACTTCTGGATTAACCAGGATGACAAAAACAAAAACAAACAAAAAAAAAGAATTGGGGATTAAAACTCATTCATCTGGAATATTTTGTATAAATTCTTAAATAAGATTTAGAAATCAAAGAGAAAAAAATGGACACATAAATATCTTGTTTATGTAATTTTTATTTCCACTCTTAAAAGGTTATCTCCATTTAAAAAGATTACATGTATAAAAAAGGTTACATGTATATAAATACATACACACATATAAATTGCATCTTGTAGGCAAAAAATAGTAGAATGTTATATATGTATACATGTATATATATAATATGCATACATATATAATGTTTTTGGTTTTAGAGCGGTTTAAAAGAAATCACAATTTTATAAAATCATTTTATTAAATTTTACCCAAATTTAAATCATATTAAAATAGGATAATAAACCCCCCATAAAATTTAAGCTTATATTTAATTTCATTTAATATTAAAATCAGATTTGTATATGCACTTTCAAATAAGAACATAATACATACAAAGATTATTGAATATATAAGGATGTTAATGATTCACATGAGTTCTGTATTTAAGGAAATTGGTGAAAATAATTTATCAGACACATTTGATATAGAAATGATCTTTTTTTAAAGATTTAAGACTAACACAATAAAATGGTCATTTAATTAAATGCAGCATGTCTATTTGAATATTTCTTTGAGCCAGTGTTTTAACATTTAATTGTAAGGTTCAGTATTTGAATACTTCCTGATTTCAGTGGGAAAGATGAGAGAAAATTTAAAGCCTACTGTTGCATTTTTACAATCTCTCCTTAATGCAGTAAAAGAACCTTTGGAAACAAAATTCTAAGTTCTGGCATGAATTCCTGTCCCAGTTAAATCCTTATGTTCAAGCAGTAAAACTCTCAACTTCAACTTCTCCAGCAATGAACTAATGTAAAGATTCCTACCCAAAGATGTATCCAGATATGGGTTTAATGTAAAATAACATATAGTCACATTGTTTACTGTTCCAGTATCTAAAAAGGTAAAATGTCAGTACTTATTCTAAGAATATCAGTGTTAGGCACAAATCATATCTGTAAAATGTTAGTATAATTGTTATTAAATGTAGTTAATCTCTTAAATTATTGAATCCCTCTTCATATCCCAAATGATAAACAACTGACTAAGTTTCAAGGCTATATATATAACACTTTCTTATTTATCAGCCATATGATTTGTAATTAAAATTGCTATTTATTTTTATTTGGAAGAATAGAACTGTGGAGTTCTAAAAACACTTCCATGAGAACAAAAAATAATATCATATTGTGATATTTTCAAATTTGTCTAACATTTTGAAATAATATAAAATAATGTTATATCTCTTTATATATAGCCAGTGTTTTAATTTAGAACTTATTTGAGTTTTATTTTTTGAGATGTATATTTAAAAGTTATGTGCTACACCTTCCTATGAATATGTGCACATACCTTTTAGCTTAATTTTTCATTTTTTAGGATGAATATCACTTTTTATAAACGTGCAAAGATGTACATTGCTATTTTAGCCCAATATATAACATTCCATTGTATGGATTTAACATAATCAGGGTTTATTTATGAATCTGCTTTTGGGTCATTTTCAACTTTTTGTTATTTATAAACAAGGATAAAAGCCTTTGTGTAGACATAAAAGATAAATTAAAATAAAAAGAAATGTGCTGAAAGAATCAAATAGCAGATTTGGTTTTGTTTTTCCAAAACACATATGCTTATTCCACATTCTAGACACATTGTATTACAAACTACTTGTGGAAACACTGGGTACATACATTTATTTTGAAAAACCATTGGGTTATTCTGACTTACACACATCTATAAACTAATGATTTGCCAAAATATTCAAAAAGCAGAAGTTGCAAACCTTCCCAGCAATAGCTAATCCTAATTAAATTAATTTCTAATAAGTGAATGTTACAGATTACAAAGAATGAAATTTCCTAGCACAGATGGTACTGCTATTTATTGGTATAATAAGGAACACGATAGAAGGATCACTGAAATTTGAGATTCATAAGCTAAAGTGAGCGTATGAGGTCTGTCCAAAGGGATTCATATAATATGAAAAATAGAGATATTTCTTGAAGAAGATACGAGAAACATTGTACATAGGACAATGATGTCTCAGTCCCCTTCAAAGTAGGCACCTTGGGACCTGACACAGATCCAATCACCATCAGCTGCCCTATTGCATTTTCCTGAATCTCATTGACTGTCTGAAATCTCTTCCCTTTCAAAAGTGATTTTAGTTTTGGGAAAAGCCAGAAGTTGCACGGCACCAAATCTGGGTTACACGGGGCTGAGTCACCTGAGTGACTTGATGTTTCACAAAAAAAAACTCCATGAGATGTGATACATGAGTGGATGTGTTGCTGTATTGAAGTTACCAATCACCAGTTGCTCATAGCTGTGGCTTTCTGAATCATTCAAATAGTTTCCATGGAGGAATATTCAAGTGTATGCCAAATTTGATGCAGATTTGTTGCTCTGCTCACTCAGTCATTTTGAATGCAATAGCCACACAGTACACATGCTCACTCAATGGCATCTACCACCACCACTGACTAGTACAGTGAAGTCGTCCTTGTTCACCTATGTGCATGCCAGTAAGCTCTCCTTGGCTGCCAGGTTACATCATTGTAGCACACACTCTTCAATATATTAACAGTGGCTGGCCTTTTTCTGGACAGACCTTGTATTATAATACTATACTTTCATATATCATTAATGTGTGAGAGATCCCATTTAATGCTTCACAACATGTTAAAACTTTCATTAATTTTTATACATAAAGATATTTGAAAATTCAATAATTTCAGGAAAGAAATTTTGTTAATATCTCTACCACTGGTATTTTGCATTTGTTATTGTTTTTAGTTGTTCTCTTTTTGCTTTTTAGTACACACAGTGTTGATTTTGCCTTATCAGTATAACTAGATTGTTGAGGGTTTTTATGGTTAAAAAATGAGCATTATAATTTATGTTTCCATCAATATTTTGCCTTTAAAATTATCTAATATATGAGTATTAAGGCATATACATATTGCATTTTAAATGTGAATAATCCATATGTTTAATTTCTAAACATGTTATTAAATTTTGTATTGTATAAATATTAGTCTATTTAAAAGACTAAAGCAATTTTAGATTCACAGCAAAACTGAGTTTCCGTATTTCCTCTTATTACACACACATACAGACTTCCCCACCATCCACATCTCACACCAGAATGGTGCACTTGTTACAGATGATGAACCAACCTTGACAGATCATCATTACCAAAGTTCATAGTTTACCTTGAGGTTCACTCCTGGTGTTGTATTTTATGTGAGTTTTAACAAATGAACAATGGCATGTATCTGCTATTATAGTGTCGTATGGATTGGTTTCATTGACCTAAAAACCCCCAAGTTCTAGTTATCACTTCCTCCCCAGAAATTCCTGGGAACTACCAACCTTTTACTGTGGCCACAGTTCTGCCTTTTCCAGAATGTCATAGTTGGACTCAGACAGTATTTAGCCTTTCGGATTGGCTTCCTTTACTTAGTGATATGCATTTGAGATTTCTCTATGACTTTCATGTCTTTATAGTTTATTTCTTTCTAGTGCTAAATAATATTCCTTGTATAAATGCAGTATACTTTATTCATTCATTCAGTTTTGAAGGGTATCTGGATTGCTTAGCAGTTAGTAATTATGAAGAGAGTGGCTACATACATCTTTGTGCAGGTTTTTGTGTTGACACAATTTTAATGCTATTTCTTTAAAAAGTGGATATTGGTTCCTAGATACTCTTTTCACCAAGTAGTGATCTGTTAAGCTGCTCCTAATAAAGAACTACTAGCAAGTGGTGTTTTCAGAAACCTAACACTGTCTTTGCCTGAAAAGTTTTTATTACCCCTACACCTCACAACAGATCAGACTCCCTGAAGGCACTGTAGCAAACCAGGTCAAGAGTAAGCTTCTCATGACTTTTTGTTTTAGGTTGTCCACTCTCCCCTCAGGGGTCAGATATATGACCTTAAGTACTTTTGTGGCCCTTAAACTTTCTTACTAGTTCTACACTTCCAGCCTGTCCTACCTAGGAATTTCCAGTCTAATGTAGTTTTCATCAATTATTTATATATTTCCAAAATTAAAAATAGTTCCATATAAATGTCAGTGAATATTAACCATATAAAAGAGGTAGAATTACTGGGGAGGTACTTAAGTTAGAATGATAAAAATGACACCTGGTTCACTCTTTACATTGCTTAGTTTATTCGGAAGTAGGAGAAGGCAACTTTATCTTTTCAGAGTAAAAATTATATTCATCTATTCTATTTTTAAAAGTATATTTTATTGATTATGCTATTACCATTGTTCAATTTTCCTCTTTTGCCCCCTGCCACCCACTACCTCCTTCCCTCCAGCAATCCCCCACTTAGTTCATGCCCATGGATTGTACATATAAGTTCTTTGGATTATCCATTTCTTATACTATCTTTGACCTCCCCTTGTCTATTTTGTACCTACCACTAATGCTTCTTATTACCTGTATCTTCCCCCCCATTCTCTCCCTTTCCCCTCCCCACTGATAACCCTTCATGCAATCTTCATTTCTATAATGCTGTTCCTGTTCTATTGTTTGCTTAGCTTGTTTTTGTTTTTGTTATTTTAGATTCAGTTGTTGATAGTCATGAGTTTGTTGTCACTTTACTGTTCATAGTTTTGATCTTCTTTTTCTTAAGTCCCTTTAACATTATATACTAAGGTGATGAACTCTTTAGCTTTACCTTGTCTGGGAAGCACTTTATCTGACCTTCCATTCTAAATGATAGCTTTGCTGGATAGAATAGTACATGTTCTAAGTCCTTGCTTTTCATCACTTTGAACATTCCTTGCCAGTCGCTTCTTGTTTGTAAGGTTTCTTTTGAGAAATCAGTTGATAGTCTTATGGGAAGTCCTTTGTAGGTAATGTTTTTCTTTTCTCTCACTGCTTTTAAGATTCTCTTTTTATCTTTAACCTTTGGTGTTTAATTACAGTGTTTCTTGGTGTGGTCCTCTTTGGGTCCAACTTATTTGGGACTTTCTGTGCTTCCTGGACTTGTATAACTATTTCCTTCACCAAATTAGGGACGTTTTCTTTCATTATTTTTTCAAATAAGTTTTCAATTTCTTGCTTTTCCTCTTCGCCTTCTAGCATCCCTATAATTTGGATGTTGACACATTTGGAGATGTCCCAGCATCTTCTCAGTTTCACTTTATTTTTTTGAATTCTTTTTTCTTCATTCTGTATTGGTTGACTTTATTTCTTCCTTATGTTCCAAATCATTGATTTGAACCCCAGCTTTTTTCCCTTCACTTTGGTTCCCTGTGGATTTTTCTTTGTTTCATTTATTTTAGCTTTTATTTCTTCACTTCTGCATTTGTCAAACCCACTGAGTTCTCTGAGCATCGTTATCACCAGTGTTCTGAAGTCTGTATCTGATAGGTTGGCTATCTCCATTTTGCTTGGTTCTTTTTCTGGAGTTTTGATCTGTCCTTTCACTTGGGCCATATTTCCTTGTCTCCTCAATTTGGCAGCCTCCCTGTGTTTATGTCTGTGTATTATGTAGAGCTGCTTTGACTCCCTTGGCACACCTGTGATGTTGGAAGGGGTGGAGTCTTAGGTATTCACCAGGGTGGGGCAACTGGCTTCATCACTTTGTGGTGCTGTATGTGGAGGAGTGGTCGGAGAGGAATCAATGTTGCTTGCTAGGCTCTTGCTCCATTCCAGTCACTTCCCTGACTTCCTGTATGAGACTGGCATCCTTCTAGCTGCTGCTCTAGTGCTGAATTCTAGAGTAGGTGAGTTTGCATACTTTCTAGGACCATGCAGTCTTTTAAGCAGACTCTCCCGAGAGTCTGGCAGTTTCTTCCCCTAACCCAACCCCCACTGGCTTTTACAGCCAGAACTTACAAGGCTTTATTTACCTGGCATCAGAATCCTGGGCTCTGTGTCTGGTTTGGGGCTGGGATCACTCATTCTCCAGGTGTCCCTCCCAGCTTTTATCTGCCACATGTGAATATGAGACCATCTGTTTTGTTGGCTGCCACCACCACTGCCTCACTGCCACCATCTCACTGCCACGGCCTTGCCACTGCCACACGATGTCCTCTCTACCCCATGTTCCTGTTTTTGACCCTCCTACCTGTCTGGATGAATATTTCTTCTTTAAATCCTTGATTGTCTGACTTCCACACAGTTAGATTTTTCTGACAGTTCTGGTAGTTTTTAGTTTTGAAGTTAGTTGTGACCATTCTTATGGTCATGTGAGGAGGTGAAGCAGGTTTGCCTGTGCCTCCATCTTGGCCGGAAATGTCTAAAAATGTTATATGCAAGACATTGTTTTAGGTGCTGTGAGTGACAGAAAAAATGAAAAGATACGATTCCCATTTTGATGTCCTTAAAATAACAGTTATATTGCACTTTGAGTTCCAAATTTGCATTCATTCTTTAGAATGAGAATGAAGTATAATGTGTTGATACTTTCAGGTGATTCTTGATGTACATAACAATATCACAAAATTTATTAAACATGACCTGTTTCAAATATTCATTTTTATAGCCAACAAAAGGTATCACTATAACACCTACTTATACTATAATTTTCCTAAGACTGAATTTAAGATCACTATAAACTAGACAAGACTTTACCATACATAATGTTTTAATAATCGATTTGGTTATTTTTCACTTTCTTAAAAATAGAGCCTCTCTTATTTTTCAGTGAGCATTTGTCCTTCTGCATGGGTCTGAACAAATTCAGAAACACTTGATGATTCAATCTTTCTAAGCAGGGAAGCTCCTGTATCCAGGGAAACCAGTCTGGGCTGCCAGACCCCAAAGTTAAGACAGTAGGACCCCTGCTGGCTGAGATGTAAGGAAGCAGTCTGCTATCTGTCTCTTTTAGTCTGGGCTTCTTTATGCCTGTGGTGCCTCCCGACCAATCTGGAAACACGTCTGTGCCCCTAGTGATGTTTGTTATCGACCATTTCACTGTCCGTACTCACAATCCACCCATGGAGATGATGGCCGCAATCAAAAGCAAGCGTTCCCAGATCTGTGCTGGTGTCTTATGGCTCCACATGCAAGCTGGGAAGCAACAGCAGGAGCAGCAGTTGTGTCTTCTGAATCGCAGGGGAAACTTCTAT
The DNA here is from genome assembly GCA_004027735.1 of Carollia perspicillata. Lineage (NCBI taxonomy): Eukaryota > Metazoa > Chordata > Mammalia > Chiroptera > Phyllostomidae > Carollia > Carollia perspicillata. The sequence goes on from PVKM010024722.1 coordinate 12,377, forward strand.
GATCTTCACTTAGCAGCTGCTTTCTTAGAGTCACTGAGCCAAAAGCACTGGCCTGTGTTCAAAACAGTATGGGAACTTAAGTTCTAGAACCAAACCGAGTATGGTTTGACATCTGACTGTGCCATTTGCCACCTGTCAGATCAAAGTGAATTCTTGAACCACGTTGGGGCTCTGTTATCCAGTAAATGATGGCAAACACAGGGACTAATTCACAGAGATTTTGAATGAATTAAATAAGAAAAAGTATCTAAATAGCTTATTTTAGCACAGGAATAAAATAAATACTTTGTAATGATACCTGCTAAGAATTTTTGTGGTATTTTCATTCCTTCTTTCTTCTTTCACTTCTGACTATATAAGGAAAAGATAAGTAACAAAATATATTGGAGTACATGATTTAGGACAAAGGCTGAACTGTTCTTTCATGTTACCATGCAATCTTAGGTTTGAGATCTGCACCTTCTGCTGAGTTTGTAGAAAAAGAAAGCAAGATGACTACTGTTGCATCTACCAATCGCGAGAACAAATGTCAGAGACTTTCAGGGTTTCAAAGATGTTACTTTATTGGCCAAGTTTAACCTGCGCATGGGCGAACTCTCCGAACGTGTCCGGAGACACAGTGCTCCTTAGAGCTGCAAATGAGAGTCGCACCTTAACGCTCACAACTAGGATTTTTATGGCAGCGAGCAAGCAAGCACTTTACAGAAGTGAATGTGGCAGTTAGCTATTGGCAGCCGGACTGCATGTCCAGCGCGTGGACAATCCTGTGATTGGCTGGACTACCTATGCTAGACTCGTGCTCTTTTTGGTAACTGGTCAGGGAAGCTCATGCTCTAGGGCTAAGGAGGGGTAAAACTTTTCACTTGCGCAACTGTCCAGATGGCTATCTGCCAGGTCAGCTCTGCTTATCTTGCCTTTCTTAGCTTTCTGGAACACAAGCCTAGGGTGGTTATGCGGTTATGGCTTTCCTAATCTTATTTTCTTAACACTAACTCCTTGTTGCATGCAGCTTTCTTTGTCTTAACATTAACTCTTTCTTTGTTCTCTACAACTACATCTTCAGAGCAAATTCCAAGTCCGTTCACATGGTCTGGGGTAAAGATGTGGGCTTGGCTCTCTCACTCAGGCATGGCAGTGGGGTGGGCGATAAATGCTGTTTCTCATGTTTAGTTTCTATCTAGCCTTGATTGCCCAGCTCATAACTTGGGAAACAGTCTGTGTTTATTCCAGTGTGAGAGGAGAGTGAACAGAGAGCATATGACTCTGAATTGGAGAAGACAGGTCCAAATTCCTATTCATTCATGAAGCAAAAAGAACAAGAACAAGAGAGAAATGCAGTGTTGTGCTTTAAAGGATAACTGATGTCTATTAAAGTGAGCTGCTTATACATCTAGTGAATCATGGTCCAACTGAGGTCAGACTATGAAACATCCACCCTTTACAGAGACAAGGATAAGAAATGAAGTGATAGAAAGTCCCCTTGCCCATGTTCTGTAATTAGGGACAGAAGATTTCCTTTCAGCGTAGACCAAGAAAACTTCATAAACAAAGAGGCATATAAGTTTCTTCTCTAGTCATACATTAGATTGACTGATGGATCAATAGTTCGATAGTTATCATCATAATCTTATCATTGCAATTATTACTTTTTTTTATTTACATGATTAACTGAGAATCTTGCTAACTTTGATCTTTCATTTTAGGACAATTTTGAACAAGGAACAAGATTTCATTGATCACAGCAGAATGACAGAAATTAGATTCACTCACTGGTGGCCGGAATTCCTTCTTCCACTTTCTATGAAATACTCCATGGTTGGCATTAACATGGACCTGATAGGCACATGTGGTCCTGGCAACCACCTGTCACTCTCCTTGACACTGCCCTCATGCAGGGCAAGTCTGCCAAGGTTTGCTCTCAGGAAACACCTGCCTTCTTATTCATTGCTGCCACTATAAAGTACAATAAATACACATCTGAAATATAAATGAGGTTTTATTATCTTGAAAGATGACATAAAATTGTAACATGCATCATTACCTTATACTATGTAAAGAAGCTTACAATGAAAAATAACTCACTTATGTGTGGGATCTAATGAACAAAATAAACAGACAAACAAAGTAACTGACAAAATAGAAACAGAGGCATAGATACATGGAACAGACTGAGGGTGGACAGTGGGGAGGGAGAGCGTGGACTGGATGAAAGAAAGTGAAGGAATTGCCCAACTAACAAGTATGCATTACCTACGGACACAGACAACGACAGTGTGGTGATGGCCTGAGGAAGGGGGTTGGGGACTGGGGGGAAGTGGGTGAAGAGGGGCAGAGAATGTGGACCTAGGTAATAGTGTCAACAGTAAAAATAAGTTTAAAAATATGTCAGTTTAAACATACCTGTCCTGGCCAGGTGGCTTAGTTGGCTGGAGTGTTATTCCATACACCAAAAATGTTGCAAATTCTATCTGCAGGTAGGCACATACAGGAGGAAACCAATTGAAGTATATCTCTCTCATCGATGATTCTCTCTCTCCCTCCCTCTCCCTAAAAATCAGTAAACATACCCTCAGGTGAGGACTAATAAAAACACATGAATAAATAAATAAATAAATACATACATTTAATTTAATACACCCAATGTCTTCTAATCACATCAATTGTGTGATTTAAAATTAAAGTTTAAAATGTGAAAAATGTCCACCTTTGAATTGATGAAATGTAGTAAATCCTACATAATGTATAATACACGTGGTTACATATGACAATGCATATTATTATTATTATATGAATATAATTAACATTATTTTTCATCTATTAAAACAATTTTCACATTAAAATAAAGAATCAAGATATCAACTAATATATGTGGTGAAGCATTCAGCTAATAGATTTTATAAAGTTCATCTTGAGCTCATATAGGAATGCAATTTCAACATTTTTATACCAGGGCAGAGACCTGAGAGGCCTTAATTAATTTGCTTTTGTCAATCAATTTTTTTTAAAGTTAGCTCTTTGATAAAAGCATTGGTTCAGATAACCTAGATAATTACTTTCAGTCTAAAAAACATAAGGAACTGATAGAATCTCTGATGTATTTCTATGAGAAAAAAAATATAGCTAGCCAAAAGACACTCCTGATTTGTATTCCATATGCATAAGTTTGGGGTTAAAATTATTTATTGTCAGCAAGGTTTTCCCACTCCATTTTGACCATGTACAGTGTATAAAACTTGCTATCTCCAAAGTTAATTTGGAGATAGTAAGTTAATTTACCAAACTATTCTATCTAGCATCATGCTTGTTCTTAAAACTTCTTTCATATATGCATTTAAAGACATACATCTTTTTATAGTAAAATTCAGTATAATATCTTTTAATTTGTCGAATTGAATCAAGTGTATATCAAACGATCTTATTTTTCACTTGACACTGAAAACTAAATGTGTTTTGTGTTGTGCTCCAGGATTGATGAGCCTTTAATTGTGCCCATTTAGCCTGAATTCTGGTTTTCATTTAGATAGTGCCCATAACTCTTAAAGCAAACTGAAATAATAAATGAAAGGAATTAAACAATTCAAAACTTGGTTGCAAGGAGATTGTCCAGTTTTTAACATTAATTGTAGTTAATATTAATAACATCTTATTTATAAAGTTTAATATTTAAAATAATTACATATCTTAGGTACCCATTCACCTTATTTTACCAATGAAGAAACTAGATTACACAGGTAGACAGTATTAGGGCATATCTTAAGCCAATATATTCTGACTGTTAGGACTTGCATTCTTCACAACTACAATATGCTGACTTCATATGCCTAGTGAGCATATGAAATATTAAAGAATTTTTTAAAGATTTTACTTATTTATCTTTAGGGGGGAAGGGAAGGAGAGAGGGAGAGAAATATCAATGTATGGTTGCCTCTCGTGTGTCCCCTGCTGGGAACTGGCCTGCAACCCAGTCATGTGCCCTAACTGGGAACTGAACCGAGATCTTTAGGTTCGCAGGCCCGTGCTCAACCCATTGAGCTACACCAGCCAGGGCCTAGCATATGAAATATTAATTCATCTCTCTGTATTATCTGCCCATGACAACTCTATACAGAAGTTTGAAATAGTTTATAAATATAACAATGTTCACTTAAGTGTATTTAGATTGTACTCAATTAAATTATAGGCATGATGGAAAAATATTTTTGGCTCACAATTTCAAATTATAATCAGAATAAAGCTATGTTACTTGTTTGTCTCTACTAACTGCATGTACTATTTTAATTTCTCTTTATATAATAATATTCTTATAATTAGTGCAATTCAAGATAGCCATCTGATGTACCTAATTTGTATCCCTTGTAAATAATTATTGTGTGGTAGGCTAATGTCCAGGATATATTTTTAAGGCAACAGTGATTAAGCCACAACACTTACAAATTAAATTATCATTTAAATATACTATTACAATACTAAAAGATATTTTTAAAGTGAAAACAAATAAAAAGACTTCTCTTTATAACTATATTAGCATAAAAGAGTGATTTTTTAGGAAAACTTCCATTTGGTTTTTGAATTTTTATTATTTATAAAATGCTTCCTTTCTTATGTCATTATAAAGTTCGCTTTTACATAGCTTACACTTAAATTGTAGCCATGTCACTGTATTTAGGTAGGAATTTCACAGTTGCTTTCCCAAGATTTCTAAATATCCTTTTCTTGTATTCACATTTCCTGGCTTCATATTTTGTGCTGTGTTTTAACAATCGGTAACATTACTGGCCCAGAGGTTAAACTGATTTAATCCAAAATACCAATATTACTGTTAAGATTAGTCATTCATATAAAATTGCATATCTTTTGTCAATCTCTTTCAAATTCAGATAAGATAAAGCTATACTAATCTGAGAAGTGTTTGTGTTTGTGAATTAGCAATATTGAGATTCTGTGGAAAATGCAAAGGAAATACAGAGTCGAATTTTGTTATCTCAGGTTAATTCATGTAGAAATGTAGATAAGCAAGAAAATATCATGAAAAATAAGTAAGACAAGAGATTAATATTATCTCTACTGAATGTTAGATGTAGTATACACCACCAAGTAGTGTTAAAAGGTAGGTACTAGCATAAAAAAGAACAACAGAGGCTGATGGCTCAGAGGCCCCTCCCACAGGGAAGACTGATTGGAGCTTGCGTCCAGCGTTGGGGGTTGCAGGGAAGCCTGGGGAACCGGTTTCCACGTAGCCTGCCTTGGGTGCCGCCCAGACCTGGCTTACTCTAGATGCCTGGGGGACACCGAGAACGTAAGAGCTGAGAGCGTGCTTGTAAAGTGAGAAATGTAGTGGGTTGTAGCCTATAGGTTTCAATCTTTGTAGGACTTCCTTCTGATCTTAATAAGACTAGAAACAAACAAAATAACATAGTAACTATCTTTGGATTCAAGACTTTAGACACCTTTAAAAATTCATTATTCAAGTATTTTTCAAATTTGACAAGCACATAATGCATTGAAATGGGAAGAATAAGGTAAAATATTTTAAAAATCACTTATATGTTTTAAAATAAATTATATATTTAGGTAGAGGTTTCTTCCACAGTATTTGGAAATAATTTTATGTTACATGTATATCTCCAACATAGTCGTGGAAGTGGTAATACGTATTTGTACATTCCTTGACAATGCTCATTAAGAGATGAGGTTTATTTACCTTAATGAAGTTAGTAACTTTTTTGTAGCCAATAGAAAGCAGCAGAAGTTATAATCTGTGACTTCTGAATGTGTTCTTGGGATGCTTACTCTGGAAGTAGCAGCCATTATGTCAGAAGTCTGACCACCTTGAGACTGTCGAGCCCGGGAGGCCATATTTGGGTGCTCAGACAGATATTCCCAAGTGAGCTCAGAGCAGACAGCACCAACCCCCAGCCAAGTAAGCGAGCCGTATTGAATATCTGCACTCCCGTGAATAACTGGCTGCCACTACCTGAAAGACCTCAAGCTAGAATTGCCTAGTTGAGCCATTCTTGAAACCTGCAGCAAAATAAATTTATTATACAAGGGGTCTACAGAAGGGACACAATATGTTCAAAAAGAGGAAATACATTTGGTTAATACACATACGACAGGCATTCAGTATGAAAAAGTGACGATGAAAAATCAGATATTCAACAAATTCAGATGGCAAATTAATACTTTAGTCTGCTTAATCCTTATTAGCTCTACTGTTTTAATAGGCAGTGCTAGCAATCTTAATTTGTATAAAAGAAACAATCACCATTGATGATATGTGGTTTTTTTTGTTGTTGTTATTGGTGTTTTGTTAAGTTTTGAGGCTTTAAAATTGCATGTATTTGCTACTTACTGTTTTTTATTTAAGTAGTTTTATGAATGAAGTTTGTTTGTTTGTTTGTTGATATAGATGATTTTCCCATAGATGAGCATGGACTCATTTAGTCAGCAAACCAAATCCATTCTATAAATTATGGATGTATTTTAATTAAGGTCTATCTGCTATTTTTCAAATAAATCGTATCTTTTTCAAATAAGTGTAATTTTCACATTTTGATCCTCAAATGTCTAAAAGTATTCTTCTGGTTCCATATTTAATATTAATTAAAGTAATTTTTGTGATGCCAATTTATGTTCATGGACATCACAGTAAAATAATTTTATTATCAAAATCTGTTTCTGCCCTGGCTGATGTGACTCAATTGGTTGGCATGATGTCCTGTAATTGAAAGTCTGTGGATCCGATTCCTAGTCAGGGTGCGTACTTAGGCTGTGGGTTCTGTTTCTGGTCACATACAGTCTGCTGTCTGGGCATATGTATGGAAAGCAACCGATCAGTGATTCTCTCTTGCATTGATATTTCTCTCTCTTTCCCTACCTCTTTCCTTTCCTCCTCTCTGAAAGCAATGAAAAAAATAACGTTCTCAGATGAGGATTAAAAAATATGTTTGTATCACTCCTTTGCTACCTGTTTATGAGTATTACATTAACCACATTATTCTGTAGTTTTCTCTCTTTAAAACTTGTGTAAAATTCACTTTGTAAGATTATATAAGTATTAAAATAACGAAGCTCCTTAAAATACTTAAGCACTAGCCAATAATTACTATTATAAATATTATATAACTATATTCCTATGTCATACATACTAGAGGATCTTTGAAATTAAAACTCTATTTTAATTTTATTATATTGAGACCCCATATATATATATGGGGTCTGTCTGGAAAAAGTCCAACCATTGTTGATATGACGAGAACAGTTTGTGTGAGATCAATGTAACCTGGCAGCCAAGGAGAGGAGGCTGGAGTGTGCACGTGTGAACAATGACGACTTCACTGTGCTAGTCAGTGGGGGAGATACATGCTGAACACTGGGCATGTGTACAGTGTGGCCTTTGCATTCAAAATGACTGAGCGAGCAGAGCAACATACCTGAATCAAATTTTGCACTAAGCTTGAACATTCCTCCACAGAATCTATTTGAATGATTCAGAAGGCCACAACTATGGGCAACTGGTAATTGGCAGCTTCATCACAACACATCTTGTGCAGAGTTTTTGGTGAAACATCAGATCACCTTAGTGACTCAGCACCCCCACCACAGCCCAGATGTGGTGCCCTATGGCTTCTGGTTCTTCCCAAAACTGAAATCACCTTTGAAAGGGAATAGATTTCGGACCATTAATGAGATTCAGGAAAAATATGACAGGGCAGCTGATGGCAATTGGGAGAACTGTGTGAGGTCCCAAGGTGCTTACTTCGAAGGGGACTAAGACATCATTTCCCAGTGTACAATGTTTCTTGTGTTCTATATCTTCTTCAGTAATATCTATTTTTTAATAGTGCATGGCTGGATACTTTCTGGACAATCCTTGTATACTCAACAATACTCATATATGTATACTGGATTAGACGGATAATACTATACTAAACTATGTGTCTTATATTATAAAGGTATATCACATATGTATAATATCTATAA
>PVKM010024723.1:0-12451 GCA_004027735.1 Carollia perspicillata
TAGGTTGTACATATAAATTCTTTGGCTCCTCTATTTCCTATACCATTCTTAACTTCTCCCCATCTATTTTATGACTACCAAATATGCTTCCTATTCCCTGTACCTTCCCCCACCCATGCTTCCCCTACCCACTGAAAACCCTTCATGTGATGTCCATTTCTCTGATCCTGTTCCTGTTCTAGTTGTTTGCTTAGTTTTTGTTTTCTTTTTTTTTTTAGGTTCAGTTGTTGATAGTTGTGAGTTTGTTGTCATTTTACTGTTCATAGTTTTTTATCTTCTTCTATTAAGAAGATCTTCTTCTTCTTGATCTTCTTAGATAAGTCTGTTTAACATTTCATATAATAAGGGCTTGGTGATGATGAACTCCTTGAACTTGACCTTATCTGGGAAGCACTTTATCTGCACTTCCATTCTAAACGATAGCTTTGCTGGATAGAGTAATCTTGGATGTAGATCCTTGCCTTTCATGACTTGGAATACTTCTTTCCAGCCCTATCTTGCCTGTAAGATTTCTTCTGAGAAATCAGCTGATAGTCTCATGGGCACTCCTTCATAGATAACTATCTCCTTTCCTCATGCTGCTTCTAAGACTCTCTCTTTATCTTTAACCTTGGGTAACTTAATGATGATGTGCTTGGTGTGTTCCTCTTTTGGTCCAACTTCTTTGGGATGCTCTGAGCTTCCTGGACTTCCTGAGAGTCTATTTCCTCCACCAGATTGGGGAAGTTTTTCTTCATTATTTGTTCAACTAAGTTTTTAATTTATTTCTCTTGTTCTTCTCCTTCTCCTTTTGGCACCCCTATGATTCTGATATTGGAATGTTTATAGTTGTCCCAGAGTTTTCTAAGCCTCTCTTGATTTTTTTTTCTTTCTTGCATTCTTGTTTCTTCATTCTATTCCAGTTAGACATTTATTTCTTCCTTTTGATCCAGATCATTGATTTCAGTCCTGGTTTCCTTCCCATCACTGTTGGTTCCCTTTATATTTTGCTTTATTTCACTTTGGGTAGCCTTCATTTGTTCCTTCATTTTGCAATTGAGCTCAACCAGTTCTGTGAGTATTCTGATTACAGTGTTTTGAACTCTGCATCAGATAGGTTGGCTATCTCATCACTTAGCTCTTTTTCTGAAGTTTTGATCTGTTCTTTCACTTGGGCCAAATTTCTTTGTCTCAGCACTCCTGTTATGTTGTAGGTGAGCAGGGCTTAGGTATTTACCTGGGTTAGGCAATGCTCTTTGCCGTGTTGTGGCTCTGTCTGTTGGGGAGGTGTCAGAGAGGGAACTATGCAGCTCACTTGCTCAGCTCTAGACCCACTTTCCAAGGAACTCTGTCATGTGAGACTGGGAGTTTCTCCCACCATGACAATGCCCACAGTAGTTTACAGGTAGCTTTCCTCTTTAGTTTCCCATTCAGCCAGCCCCATCTTGCTCAAGCAGTCCACTACCTTGCCTTGGGTCCTCTCCACCCACCTGGCTGCGCATCCCTCCTACTGGTCTGGTGACTGTTTCTTTTACACCTTGGTTGTCAGAGTTCCATGCAGTTTGATTTTCTGGCACTTCTGGTTGTTTATTGTTTTTAGATAGGTTGTTATCTTCCTTTCGGTTGTGCAAGGAAATGAAGGGTTTCTACCTAAGCCTCCCTTTTGGCCAGAACTCCCACTCTGAGTTTTTTGACAATCTACTTATATCAATTGTTATCTCACAAACCCAAGTGTTCCCTTTCAGCTGGAAATTTGCTTGGTTCCAAGTAACCCAGGGTAAAGGATATTATCTGGGATCTTTAGATTTAGGTCCAGGAGGCTTGGGAGGGGATGTGAGTGGGTTCTGTACAGGTTATTACAAAAAAATTTTTAGAATATCTTATTTTTTCATCCTTCTCTTCCTCCTTTTCCTCTTTCTCCTCCTCTCCTTCTTCTCTTCTTCCTTCTCCCCTTCTCTTTATGTGCTTTCTATATCAGGAGCTAGCAAACTTTTTCTGACTAGGAAAAACAATGGCAGTTCTGTTCTTGATACTGACAGGTTGGCAGTAGAAACCCTGCCCCCCTAAAATATCTTCAGAAAGAAAAGCAAAGCTAAGGGCACCAAACTCCCTGATTTAAAACTATATAACAAAGTTATAGTAATCAAAACAGTATAATAGAAGACTTTAAAAAGACACATAAATTAATGGAAAAGACTAGAAAGCCCAGAAGTAAATCCACACATATAGTTAATTAATTTATGACAAAGGAGCCAAGAGTAAACAATGAGGGAAAGGACAGTCTCTTCCATAAACCGCATTGGGACAACTGGGGGGACAGCCACATGCTAAAGAATGAAAGTGGACTTATTTCTTACACAAATACACAAAAATCAACTCAAAATCACTTAAAGACTTGACCATAAGACCTGAAATCATAAAACTCCTAAAAGAAAACATAGGTGGTAATTTCCTTGACATCATTTCTGACAATGATGTTTTTGGATCTGACTCCAGAAGAAAAAGCAGCAAAACAAAAAATAAACAAGTGAGACTATATCAAATTTAAAAAGCTTCTGAACAGCAAATAAAATCATCAACAAAATAAAAAAGGTAACCTACAGAATGGGAGAAGATATTTGCAAATTATATATCTGATAAGGGGTTATTATCCAAAACATATATTGTAAATACTCATACAACTCAATAGCCAAAAATTAAACAATTCAATTTTTAAGTGGGAAGAATACTTAAATAGATAATTTTTCAAAGAAGACATACTGATGGTCAAAATGTTCATGAAAAGATACTCAACATATCAATCATCAGGGAAATGCAAATCAAAACCATAGTGAGATATCATTTCACACCCAATAGAATGGCTGCTGCCAAAAAGACAAAAGATGACAAATGTTGGAGAGGATGTGGAAAAAAGGAAACTTTTTGGTGGGAACCAAATTAAATTTTACTTTTTGTAGAAACCTAAATTGGTATAACCACTATGGACAACAGTATGCAGGTTCCTGAAAAAAATTAAGAATAGAGCTACCATATGATCTGGCAATTCCACTTATGAGTATTTATCTGAAGAAAACAAAATACTAACTCAGATAGATTGATTCATCCCCGTATTCAGTGAAGCATTATTTATAATAGCCAAGACACAGAAATGGCTGACATGCCCATCAATGAACAAATGGATAAAGAAAATATTTTATATGTGCATTATATAATATGTATACAATGGAATGTTATTCATCCATAAAAAAATAAAATCTTGCCATTTGTGACAAAAAATAAAAACAAAAAATGTAAGCAAGAAATACATATTCTATTGATTGCAGTATCTGTTGGTTATGTTCTTGAGAAAATGTACGTATACTTTGCTAATACTGACTTATTAGCCATAGCACAGTATTTCAATTTTTATCTTTTTTCCTTAAAAATAAAAAGATTTTTAGTAGGAGGTTAATATTGACAAATTTTAGCATATTATGTCCAAGAAAAGGAGGGTTGGAACCAGAACAGGAAATGGAAAGAGAAAATACAGAGAGATGTAAAAGACTGAAAATTTTAAAAAAATTGAATAATGATGTCTTTTGTGTGTCCAGAGGAAGGAAGGAAGGAAGGAAGGAAGGCAGGAAGGAAGGAACTGAGGGAGAAAGAAGGCATTGATTTCTGAGATGTTGAAATGTGGGGGGAAATTGCTTCTTAGAATCAACTAAGAACAGTAGTTGATCTAGGCATCAATGTGTCTTAAATGAGTCTAAGGTGATTCTATTAAGGACCACTGCCCAATTCCTTTGCCATACATCTTATTATTCAGCCATTCATTCATTCAAGAAGCATGGTTTGAACACTTAATAAACAGCAGGTATTATACAATGTAAGATGACAATAGATTAGATAGATAGATGATAGATAGATAGATAGATAGATAGATGATAGATAGATAGATAGATAGATAGATAGATAGATAGATAGATAGATGATAGATATGATATAATGATATGGACTAGACATTAATAATGGTATTGTTCCCACCCTCAAGGAGTTTATCATCTAGTATAGGATAGGTAAATTATGGTGATTTTCTCTCTCCCTCATTAGACTACAAATGCCATAACTTTTCCTTGAGTAAAATGGTTCTATTTCTAATAGAGTGAAGAGAGAACATGCAAACTTCTGTCTAACAGATGAAGAGCCTCATCTTTTCTATGCTCTGGTGCCTCGCTTTTCCATACATCAGAAAGCTATGGACAATATTGTCATTCCAGCTGTGAAGCAACTGGACCTTCAGCAATGACAAAAATAAGTAAAGAGGGGTGCACTTGACTAGGAATAGCTGAAAAAGCTAAGCCCCATAGTAGACAAAATCAAGGGAAAGTAAGAGAAGTCACAACCTTGAAATAAAAAATGGAACACAGGAAGAAAAGAATGGTAAGATGGAGAGGTGGCAGATAGAAGGTGCCACAGTAGATATTAGAAGCAGTCGAGACCGCAAAAATTAGCAGCAGCCAAAAGTGACAGTGGACAAGAGATTTAGTAACATAGGGTTGGAATGAGGAGACTAGAACAGCTAGCAGTTTAACATCAAATAGTGCCTCAGTCACTCTCACTGGCACCGTGTGAGGAATTAGAAGAATGAGTCGAATCCTACCCCAAAAGTCACCCTAATACAAAGTAGAAAAGCAAATGATTCATTTGATGATTATTTTCTAGTAGTAAAATGGCTATCCAACCCCACGGAAAAGCTTTGGGGCTTACAGGGTTAAGACTGAGTCATACAGTAGATTCCCCTTTGCAGAACCACTGAAGATACCAGGAAGACTGGATTCCCCGCTCCGTGTCCACGTGACAGCTTAGTTTCTGGACTGATGTAATCTCTCCCGATGTTACTCATCACTAGAAAAGCAAACTCTCCTGTAGACTTTACCTGGAAATTGTTAACAAGTTTGCCATACCTGTCTGCTCTTAACATGTTTACACTTCACCTCCACCCAAAGTATTGAGTTTAAAATACATTCATGGATAATCCAAAAGGGAGTTAAGAGCATGTTCCTGTCTCTAAATTATGTTCTACTTCACACATCCCTCCTCTTCCTTTGATCCTAGATGATCTAAGCATAGGAACAATTCAGGGGCCTCCACACCATACCCAGAGCATATCAGCACAACTGCCTGAAATATTCAAAATGCTATCCATAAAGGGACCAGAAGATAGGGAAACCCCACACCAGTTCCAGCAACCTAGTTCATAATGCATCTAGTAGGGGTAAAGACATGAATAGATCCTAAGGTTATATTTCTAAAAACTAGTAAACACTCCAGACTCCTTGATATGAGAGCAGTAACAAACAATCCATCACAAGACAAGTATGCACTAAATGCCTATGTTGGGCTGAATCCTGTGCTTCATCTGTGAGAGATTTGAAGTTAGGATACATAGTCTTTCACATCCAGAGTTTGCATATCATTATTACCTCATCAAATATTCATCTGTCATTTTTTGAGTTCCTGTTTAGTGCCAGGCACTGAGATAAAACCTCAGAGTCCGGTGGGGGGAAGATACACATTAACATATAATTGGTACGATGAGGCATTTAGCACAGCACCTGGTAATTCCAGATGCCAAATCCGTGTTGGCTGACCTCAATGAGCACAGGTGTTCAGGTGACCACTAGGAGCTCTGTTTGGCTAAAGTAAAACACTTGTCTGGTGATAACAGAACACAAAGCTGGGAAGCTAGGGAGAAAACTGGATTATGGATAACTTTATAAGCTATGTCAGAGTTCTGATTTTTCCTGGCATTTGGAATGACTGGAGGCCATTAAGCAGAGAGCTGGCATACTCTATGCTCTCTGGGCAATAGTAAAGATAATAAATTGAAAGAGGTGAGTCTTGAGCCAGGGGGTCCTTTTGTAGGACCAGTGCAATAGCCCAAATGAAGGATGACAAAGTGTTGAACTAAGCCAGTGGTGCCACAAATGGAGAACAGGATTCAAAGTCATGTAGAGGAATAGAATGGACAGAACTCGGGGACTGGATGATGAGTTTCTAAGAGAAAGAGAAGAATCAAGAGGGGATTGGGCAATTGCTTAGGAGCTTATTTACAGAAAGTGATTACAGGAAAAGGAGTGAGTTGGAGCATAGGGAAGGCCAGATAACAAATACCATTTCAGACAGGCTGAAGTTGAGATGTCTCTGGGACATCCAAGGTTAGATCTCTAATATCCATTTGGTGCTAAGAGAAATGTGTGAGGCAGAGATACCTGTTCTATGTACAAAGATGTAACTAAGGAGACAAAACAGGATGTACACATGGAAACAATTAACGAACAAAGAAGTATGGAATTTTTTTTATGCTGAATTACCTTAAATGGGATAATCATGGGTTCAGAGTTCACAGAGCAGGGAGAAGTGTGTCAGCTGACAGAGTAGGGAAGGGAGCTTGGAACTGAGGGTTGAATAGAATTCAGACAAGTATAGGAAGGGCATTCTAATAGTCAGAACCTGCACCAGCCAAGTGAGAAGGCAGAGGGGGAAGCTTAGGTTAAAGGCTATAGGAATCAGGAGTGAAAAGGAAGGGCAGGGCAGATTCCTAGGGGTTCTGAGAGTCAGGAAGAAGAATGAGGTCTTATCACCATAAAACTGTTACATGTTTTTGGAGAGAAGAATGTCATGATAGAAACATTTAACCACCCAATCTAAATATAGTTTATATGTGGTTGTAAGTCATCTCATGTGTATTTATGTCTGTGCCTAATACAAAGTTATCTCCTGAATAAAACCCTTAGATCACCTACATTTATACAGTGGATTCTTCAAAAGGAAACTTTACGAAAGATATATCAAGGTGAAGAAGCAGAATAACAGTGAAATTTCACAATGCCAAGTATTGTTACAATAAATTACTCTGCTAATAAATACCTCCATGTTCCACAAATGGCCCGTGAAAATAGTGCTGTGTTAAGCAGCTTATAATCTGTCTTCTTTCTGTCCGGAGAGATCCCATGGAATACATGCTGTCCTTTATCCTCAACCACCTGGGTCACTGTCTATGGTGACTCTGAAATACTTATGAGCTACCCAGAATCTTGCATTAAGACTGAAAGACAGGAACAGGAATTCTTTTTTTTTCCTAACTAGCAATTAGGTCAAAAATCTGACAAAGGATTTTCATGTTATTCCTGCAAAGAATTAGCTTAGGAGTCATAGTTTGAAAAATAGATTTTCTTCTACTCTGAGTTTATGAGATTTTAGCAGACTGATACAAGACCTCTATCTACCACTAAGGCTACCACCTCCACAGTTCCCACAGAGTAGTATGTGACTAGAGGTGATCGCTGTGATTGCTTCAGGAATGGATACACAATGCTGACAGATACTGTAGGGTATTTACACAGCCCACTTCTTCTTCCTTGCTAAATGAACTCTGATTTCGTTTCATTATTTGGTGACCTGAGAGACATCCATAGGCTCACACCTGGCCCCAAGGGATAAATGTTAATAAGCTTAAAATAACCAAGACAAGTATATTCCCCTTGAGAAGGATTTGGTATAGAGTGAGCACATGATGTAACTGACTTAAGAGACATGAAAAGTGGTCTGTTCATTTGCTTGTGTATGTGTGTTTAAATAAAATCTCCATTCTTAAAAGAAGACACAAATCAGGGACTTATTTTTCCCTATCTTTGGACATTGTCATAAGAAGATGTGATGCTGGGAACCATTTTGACCATCTGAAACCATAAGGAGAAAGTCAAGAAAGCCATGGAGAATCCTCCCACGCACTCTGACATGACTGATCCCTGAGTTAACTAACTCTGAAACTGCATCTACCTGCATCTTCTTCCTAGGTGAGAAAGGCAACCCCCTTTTTATCCGATTGTGAGTTATGTGTGGCCAAAACCAGCCTAAACTGATTGAGGCTCAAACCTGGGTCTTGCTACCACTCTTGGAAAGTAGAAGTTCTCCTTCTGCTGACGTGATGAGTCTGAGATGATATGGCCCTGGAGCTCTCACCAGCCTCTGTGAAGGAGGCACAATCAGAACATAAAACTGACAGAGAGGGAAGCATTGCCTAGAGGGGGAGAAACAAAGTCCCCAGGACCATTGTTTGAGCACCTAGATTAAGTTTTCCATGAAGTTACCCCCAGTTTTTCAGTTACATGAACCAAAACATTCCCTTTTTTCCTCTTTGAGTGGTCTTTCTTCAACTTGCAATTTTAAAAGACCAACACATAGACAGGCAAAGAGAGAGAAAGACAAACTGACTAAAATAACATATGGGTACCCCCGGTAGAGTGTCTAGTACATAGTAGGGACTCCGTAAGTAATGGTAGAACATAAACCTAAGCTTTCTGTATCTCCTCTAGCTCCTCTAGTCAAATCATCATCACCAAGAATAACATCGAATGCCAATATGCTCCAACTCCTTCCACCTTCCCAATCTCAAATGTTCTGCAACTTGAAATAAAACCTGTCTAAGCACCTGTAGCAGTCTCCTAAACAAATTAAAATAGAAAAGGAAGCAAGAATATGGCCTTTCCTTCTTTTCCTTCCTGTTTTAAAGACAGGGTTTTGTGTGTGTGTGTGTTTTTTACATATTGGGTCACCTTTATATAAATTATCCCTAGCTGTTCCATCCCCAACTTCTGCCAAATGGCTGGGAATGATTCCCAGCATTGTATCAGTTGTGATCACACTTATAGGTCATGTCTGGCTCAGTCCCTGTTGGAGCACATTGGGATTATATGCTGCTTTTCTGCCCTAAAAGAGCTGAAGTCCGGGAGACTAGGAACAACCTTCTTCATGGAACACCCAATCCCTAACGCAGGGTCTTACACACTGGCAGCACCTGTTGATGTTTGCTGATTGAATAGGTGAATGAATTCAGCCTCAAAGTCTCCCCTAATTTACACGAGAGAGCAGGGGTTTTCTTTTAAGATAGGCCATGGCAGGAAGTCCAAATGCAGCAGATTATCTATCAGGAGCAATTCTTAGCTGCAAGCAGCTGAAGCTAACTCTGGCTGGTTCATTAGAAAAGGAGTTTAAAAGATATTGGGTAGCACATAAGTTGCCAGGAAGGCTACAGAACAGACACAAGGCCTACCTTCTAAAAAAAAAAAAAAAAAAGCCCGTTTCATTTCAAACCACGTCTATATGGAGTACTGGAAAAAAGCTGCCATGGCCACTGGGCCACCAAAGATGCAGGCTCCATCCCAGCGTGTTTTCTCATGCTCTTCATGTCTGAATTGCAGATTCACACAGAAGCATCTGATTGGCAGAGTCTGAGTCCATAACGCATCCTTGCTGCAAAAGGACTCAGAATTTGAGTCTACTTCTGTATTGGGGAGGTACCAATTCATTATGAGAGGCTTCCCTAAATATAGAAAGGCCACCCAAAAGATGCTGAATAGTCATGACCATGACACATATTCAGCACTTTGGAACTTAGAATTTCAGGCACAAAGTCACATGCATAAGCCCCACGTTGTCTAGCCCAATCACCCAAGTGGTCAGCACCTGGATCCAGGTCCCTGAGCTGACTCTTCAGGCTCTTCTCCTTGGTCTGCTCTTTGACATTGGCCCCCCAGGCAGACCTTGGGGCAGGGAGGACACTAGAAGGGATGTGAGAAACTGTGTAGGTTTAAGAAACATCTGAAATGACTGGCAGAAAGCGAATGCTAAGAAATTTGTGTCCATTACCTCACATCTTTGTGAAGCAGGTAGTAGTTTCCCTCATTCCACATCAAGGCAATGAACAGTAGAGAAGTGTCTTCCAGCGGGATGTCCCCACAACACCCTCCCAACTTCGTGCCTCCCACCCTCTGTGACAGGCCCCCCTGTACGCCGACAATGTTTAAAATCCTCTGACACTTGTGTATTTAAAATTTTTCATCTAAAATACAAGGTATTTTTATTTTTGTATCAATCTCTCAATTTCCCAAGTTTTTATTTGGGTAGATTTTCCAAAACTACTTCTTGAACAAAACAACATAGACTTTACAAAAGCTTAAGTCATCTACACCCCCTGCCTTCACTGACCTCAAATCCTATGTATCACAATTGCTGGGAAAGACTTACTTCTTTCTGTGAAATAACTCAGACAAATAATTACAGCATGCCACATAATACATATGATGCTCTTTAACCAGCATAACAACATTTACCCTCACAGGCACACACGTTCTGTAATTACTGCTTATGTGAAAATAAACCCCAGCTGAACGCTATGAGAAAAATCACTTCAAAATAGAACTTCTAACTTGCCAACACAGTGGAGATGTTTACCAATATGTACATGCCATTTATGTGCACTGCACACAAAAAAAGAACTAACAGTTCACAAATTGCTCCAAGAATAAATCCTATTGACAAGGTGACAAAATGGAATTAAAAAGTGCTGTCAACTCAGTGATCTGTCTGCAAATTATCCATGATAATCAGTAATTCCTGATTTCATAATTTCTAACAGCACCCACTCTGGTGAGTGCTAAATGTGTGTTTTTGTTATCCCTTAGTGAGGACATCATTCAGTATTGCTGCCTTATGTCTTTAAATGGAAGGCAGCTGTGTTCGTGGCAAAACGTAGTGTGAATCCTGGCTCTGTCTCTTGCTATATGTTAGACTTCGAGTACATTATTTTACTCCCTTAACTCTATTTTCCTATCTTAGCACTGATATACCTCAGGATGTTTTGAGAGGGCCAAACTGAAGGCATTCACAAGCAGGACATTTTAGACATGTTAATATAGATTACATATATTCACAGTATAAATTTCTGCTTTGAATTCAGTGGTAGGAATAAATATTACTTGCCAGATACACTGATATGCTTCTTTTAAATTGGGCCAATATGCTTTATAATAGACCAGAAGGAGATCAGATAAAGACTGCAAACTAAAAACATGCTGAAAATAAAAAAATAAATAAATAAAACATGCTAAAACCTCTTTCCCAACTGAAATTCCTATAAATGACAAGAAAAGCATTTTAATTGAAAACAGCACTAGAAATAAAACTTAGTGCCATCAATAAATCAGAAATTAAAGAAATTCCTGAAAAATTAAAGGCAGATGAATTTATAATAAATAGGGGGAAATAATAACCAAAACAGATATAAGAGAACTGGTAAAGGGGGTGCAAATATCTGTGGAGTCCAGCCTGAGAGACAAGACATGAAAAGAACAAGGGAAAATTTGGGTTCAACCAGAAGGATGATCAGTTGAAGTAGAGTAATCTAGAAAATTTGAACACTTTTTTCCCCTTCTTCTTGTCCCATGCAGGTAGAGGTTTCTGTCCCAAGACAGGAGCAGTGCAGAGTCATAAAGATGTCATTCCTGGTTCTCAGCACTTGGAATAGTACTTAGTGCCACCCAAAAGGAAGGGGAAGCTTCCATTGCCTGCAAGGCTGCAGGCCACATCTTTGCCTGGAGTCCTGGAGACAGGCCAGGTACTCAGATCCAGCAGAGGCAGATGAACAGAGGAGCTCAGGTTCCAGAAAAGCATGCAACCCCAGAAAATATTTAAGGAACAGTAATCCTTGGAATTAACGGCACCAGAGGCATCATATGGATAAACTAGCATCCAAAGGAACAAAGGTAATGGAATAAACAAATGAGACTTTAAAAAATGTATGCATGCTACATATAGTTAATATCCTCACAGGAATATGAGAGGATAACGGCTCCTTTTAATTTATAAAACAGGTCATTATAAACAACAACTAGAAACCTTGGAAAGGAAAATGGTGGCTATTTAAAATATTTAACTGAATAAATGTGCTGAATAACAGGAAATACATCATTGAAGAATAATTACTTTGTTAGAAGATACAACTGAGGGATTCACCTAAAACACAACTCAAAAAGGACAAATAAATGATGAATATTTTTTTAAATTGTAAAATTTCCAAAATCCACCTGATGGGAATTCCAAAAAGAGAACAGAGAGAAGAAATACTCTCAGATTAACAGAAAGAAAAGATTTCCAGAAAAGATTTTAAAAATCCTTATAGTAAAAGGATTCAACAAATGTCCAGCAGGATGAAAGAAAATAGACCAACACCTAGACACACCAATTTGAAATTCTGTGGCTGGGGCCTCCCAGATTATCTACAAAGAAATAAGAATTAGATTGTTGTTAGAAAATAACAAATGCAAAAATACACTGAGGCATTTTTAATTTTGTGTGGTAAAATAGTTATGATCTTGAAATTTTATATTCAGTCACACTGTCATTAAGAAATAAAGATATCACCCTGGCTGGTGTAGCTCAGTGAATTGAGCATGGGCCTGTGAAGCAAAAGGTCACTGGTTCGATTCCCAGTCAGGGCACATGCCTGGGTTACAGGCCAGGTCCCCAGTAGGGGACACATGAGAGGCAACCACACATTGATGTTTCTCTCCCACTTTCTCCTTCCCTTCCCCTCTTTCTAAAACTAAATAAATAAAATATTTTTTAATAAATAAATACATAAATAAATAAA
>PVKM010024724.1:0-20289 GCA_004027735.1 Carollia perspicillata
CATTTACAGCATACTTAGAAAACAGCTCAGTGAGTAGGGAAGTTATAATTGGAGGTGAACAAATATTTATGGAGTCTCAAGACTTTGATCAATGTGCCTCTCCTAAGGAACATGAACATATTTCTAATTTCAGACCAACAACATTTTAAGGAACACATTCTCTGATAGATTTTCCTCCCTCCACGAATTAAATATTTAAGAGTCCCAATTCAGTCCCTGGTCTATATATTTTACTTGACATTAAAAAGAGAATTCTACAAGATTAATTTAGTGCTTTTTTGAGGAAAAAAATTGTAAGTGAGTAGAAGGGACAGGTACTTACTGAGACAGCAACACATGCTACAAATATTGGGGTCTCCGCCAGTCAGTGCACAGTTAGACTCTCTTCTCTCCCCCTTTCTCCACTATTCTTGCCCATAAAGAAAATTTGACTATAAGTTCATTTTCTTGTCAAACCAACAAAGGTACAGAAAAATATATTTACATTAAGTTCTCATTGAATTTTGAATAACACCACAAATCCATAAAATTCAGGGATTGGAAGGATAGAAAGCCTTTTTCTCCTAAAACATAAGATTGATGGTTAAGGTAGTTTATAACTTAAAGATTATTTTCAGTATTGTACTTAATTAAGTGATAGTAACCTAATATCTGGTAAGGAATATACAATTGTGAAAATATAGTAAATTATTTATGATCGTATACAATGGTATGCTAGTATTTGTCCAAATAAAGCTTAGAGAGATCATATGAAATCACATAAAAAGTAAATCACAAACATGTTAGTCATAAATATTTAGATATAGAAATATTTAAATAGAAAGGTTTAACAATTGCATTATCTAACCCAATGGAGCTGCCATTTCTTTAATAATGTATCTTCTCATTAAGTACTGTCATTGCTTTAAAATTGTATCTTCTCATTAAGCTTTCATAAAATTTTTGTACCAAATGTGTGTTCAGAAAGCATCTAACATTTAGAAACAATGGAGTCCTAAGGGGTTCATTTTGAGGTGATGATCATGGTTCAAGTTCACTTTAATTGGGACAGGAATTTTATTATGGTTACAGTAATTGGCATATTTTTATAGATTTGTTTTCTAATTTGGCACCTATTCAACTTCACTGCTCATGCTACAGCAGTGGCATGATGGATCACTATAGGTTCTTTTCATTTTTATTTAATTTAACTATTTTTTGCTCATGTACTCAGACACGAATAGTATCAAGTTTCTAATCTAATAATCCAGACTGTTTGGACAATATGTGCTGTCAATAGGAGACTTTTTATCATATAAACAATAAAAGAAGCACTAATGAAAATTAGTTTGTCTCTCAATGTACTTCTCACTAGTTAATTAGAGATACTTTGAGATTGAAGTCATTAATAAACTTTTCTTGTTTTTATACTGATGAAGTGCTCTGAGATTTATTTTTTAAATTAGAAATATATTTCAAAAAGAATGAATGAATGCATTTTGCTTCCGTAAATATGTTCTTTTACCACTAACATATGGCAAAAGCTATAAGAAAAGCAACAAAGAAGACAATGTTTTTAGTTTTCAACTAAAAAGAGAATAAAACCCCAATAAGTTTAATGAGTAGTTTGTAAAGATGGATGTGATGAACATTTCACCTACTCTATTCTACTGGTTATTCTCCATTTACTCCATCAACTGTCTCTAAATTGTAGGAAATAGTACCGGGAGTTCCCTGTCCTCTGGCTTAGAGTGATTATCGCCAACAAGTACCAACAGCAGAAGACTGAAGATAGAGAGGAGTTGGAATATTTTGTTCTGCTTTTCTCCCTTCATCAGCACTCCTCCTCTGGCAGCAACTGCATCTCTCATTTTGTAGTGCTTTCACTGGCTCCAGTAAAATATTCACCTCTTTCTGTGAGTGATAATGTTTCCCTAGTGTGGCTAGTCTCTGGATGCTGCAACATCCTTATTCCTTCCTATCCTTATGTTGTACATATGCCATGATTAAAGCCTCTTCATTTAAGCCTCCTCAGTGGGTTCTATTTGCTGCTGAGACACAGACTTATATATAGTCACTACACACAATCAGTCTGCTTGTGAAATAATGAACTAAAAGTTTTTACACTGTTTTTATATATCATTCCATTAGGATAAGTATAAATAAAAGGATAAATTTAGCATGTTAAGGATTTTGCATGCTATGAAGTGTTTCTTGAGGTAAAATCTCCTGTTCCATGCACCTTTAAGAACATTCTTTCTTCAGCAGGTGTGTTGCATGACCTACAGGTAACATTACATAAGACTGTAAAAGAATGTCAGTCTTTATTCCATCTGAGGCAATATGGTATTTAAAAAATGATGCCACCTCTGAGTTTTTCAGTAAGTGAGGTCTGTCTTATTTCGTACATTCATTATAATCATAAAACGCTTAGTAATTTGCATCAATGTGTTAGAATGATTATAATTTTAGAAATAATTATTTGCTACCTACAATTTTTCAAGAGTTCATTGAACTTATCTTAGTGTTTCTATTTCAATACAATCTCAAAACTGCATTACTTATAGATTTTTAATGTTAACACAATATTTCATGTTGATTCTGAAGTTGATTGAAAATCTATTAAATTAAAGGAAAACATCTTTTTTGAGTGTACTATTGTCATTAAAGAAATATCTCTGCCCTGACCAGTGTGTCTCCATTTGTTAGTCATAATCCTGCAAGGCAAAGGGTCACCAGTTCAATTTCCAGTCAGGGCACATGCTTTGGTTGCCAGCCAGTCCCCAGTTGGGATAGGCAAGAGGCCACTGATCTATGTTTCTCTCTCACATCATTGTTTCTCTCCCTCTCTTTCTTCATCTCTTACCCTATGTCTTGATATAAGTAAAATCTTTTTTCAAAAAAGAAATATCTCTTAGCAGCATTTATTAGGAAAGAAACAAGTAAGTTAATATACCATATAGTACAGTAATATTTTCTGATAGGTTCAGGGGCACCTATCATGACATCACTTTCGATATTAGTATTTTAGAGATTCCAGCAATATGTTATATGTTTCCAATATTCAAAATTATAAGTAATTATTTTAGATATCTAGTGTATTTTACAAAGCATGTAAGTTCAAGAAGGGCAGTGTTTATTTCTGAAGATTTGTGTCCATTTCTGACTGATTTGTAGCTTAAAAGACTAATGTAATACCTGGGACATAGTAGGTGCTAAACTAATAAATAAATGAATGTTTTGCTTTAAATACCTTCAATGCATTGGTTAATCTAGAAATGATGAAATTTACAATCTGCTTTAAAAAGTCTTTTTAAGGATGTTTTACCTCAATGTTCAATTTTCATTTAATGCATCATTCTTTGCTTTATCATCCATTAACTCCCCCCAAATCTCAATTTAACTGATGAGTCCTTACATTGCCAGGGTTTATTTATGTGGGTTTTAATATGGTTATGGGGAAAATACTTTGACTTGAAGCTTTTGAAATGTGATTTTCTCTGGAATAGTTTTCTTTGCATTATAAATTTATTTATTCACTTTAAATGTCATGACATCTTCATACACAATTACACAGAATAACTGCAGAATTGTGGAGCACCACCAAAAAATACAATTCAACATATTTTTTGAATTGTATTACAAAAACACTATTTTGTAATACAACTTTGTTTTATTTAACTTTTATCTCTCTGAGTTGTTCAAGGATATGTGCTGAATATTGCAACTTTGCCCCTTTGGAAACACTCCACCCTTCTCAGATCCCAGGAAACTAAACTTCACGGACTGAATCTCATAGACTCCTTTGCCCTCTGGCTTCTGAGGTGTATTTATATACTGGGAGGCACAAGGAGGAGCTGTGAAGACAGGAGGAGAATGAGGTGGAGCCCTGCATCCTGGAGCTCCCTGCCTGCTGGTCTACATACCTTTATGAAAGCCCTCATCTCCTGCTAGGGCATTCTTCCCTGCAACCACAGCCCTCACCAGTGCCCGTAGTTGCTCTCTGCAGCCTGGGAATGGCCATAGCTCCCCATCATGTTAGCTCTGAGGGACACCACCTTTACTTATCGGTGTCCCGTGTTCTGTCCACAGCTCTGTGAATAGTCTTTGCATTCAATTCTCTTTAACTAACTTATTTAAGTGTGTGTTATTTTACCCATATGGACCCTGACTAATGCAAGACATTCTATTAAATAGAGTGTATTTTTAATCTTTTTTCTCCTTCTAGATGATCCACTTGGAAATGTTATTTATTTACTCTCTCATTCAAAAAGATTTATTCCCAGTGACATAGATTTGTTAATTGAAGAATAAAAAGTTGACAGAGAGAACTTAATATAATCAAACATCTTACTTAATTCAATAAACTTTTTTGGTCATGTATAAGTTGTACAGAGAAAAGTTCTACACATTTTCAAGAAAGATATATTGTTACTTAAAAATACAAATAAAGTATTTTCACACATAAAGGTAAGATGGTAAGGTATTTTGACAGTTAGATTAAATTGCAAATATATATTTAGGAAGTGACATGAATAGCTCTGATATTCCAAGCATAAAACATTAACATTTATAAAGGTAATCAATAATCATATTTGCCATGTTAAGATCCAGTTTTACCGTCATTTTTCAGGCCTTGCCTATTATTAAAATGCCATATTGACTTGGATTGTGTCAGTATATAACATTACCAATTGAGCTGATTTTCATAAAGCAAAGCTACAAGAGCAAAAAGGACACATCTTTCCCAAATGTCCTCTTTAAAATTTATTTTTAACAATACTTCCTACCTATGAGCAATTAGTTGCATATCACTCTATCATAAAAAGTAAACTAGCAAATATTTTGTTATTATATTTATTATTAAGTGATTCAACAAATATCTATGAGACATACACCATGGTATCTGTTATCACCAGCATAATAAGTAAAATGGCTCGCTCTCGTAGAGCTTACATTCAAGAAAAGATACAGAGACAGTAAATATGAGTAGTGAACACACATAGTCAGGTGCTAAAAACGCCATGCAAAAAAATAAAGATGGAATGGGATAAGGTGTTCTGGATGGGGATGAGTTGAACTGGTATATGCACCCTGTAGTCAAACAATGTGGGGTGCTACTACAGTTTATCCTTTGTCCCACCAATGTCTTGGGTTATCATCATTATATTTTTTCATTCTACTTGAAATCCTAAAAATAACTCTAAGTGCTCTTCTTTGCAGTTAATATTTATTTCTATTTTTCAGATAACTTTATTTTTATTGTTTTCATTTCCGTCTGCATCATTGGCCTTCCATTTGGGATTTTTATGAGAAAACATTCCTTTATTATTCCCTTTATCTCATCTACAAGGATATATTCAGGATTTATTGTTGTCCAAAAATTGTCTTCATCTTTGATCTTAAAGGAACAATATCTCTTGGGTTTAGCATCTCACTACCAGTTATTTCATTCTGGCACCTTAAAGATTTTATTTCTTCGATCCTCTATTGATCCTGTTGCAAAGTCATATCTCAATTAATTGATTCTTGTGTCTATTCTGTTGTTAAACCCAGCCATTGGTTTCTCAATTTTAAATATTATGATGTTTTCAGCTCTATAAATTTCATTTGATTTTTTATAACTTTCAATTTTCTGCTAGTATCTCTAATTTCATCTGTTATTCTCTTCAACATATTAACCATGGTTATTTTAAAGTTTGTGTTTAATAATTACTTTATCAAGAGTTTCATGGGTATGTTTCTGTTGTCAATTTATTTTTTTATTTTTTCCTTGTCTTAAATACTAGTGTGTCTTGTATTTTTAATGAGTATCAAGCATTGCAAATTTGAAATTGTAGAAATAAAATGAGGCTTCAGATGATGACAACATAATGCTAAAGAGATGATTTACATTTACCTCTGGTCACCTAGGAACATTCTAGAAGTTTTACCAAATATAAGGTTTTAAAATTATTGAAAGCTGGGATTCAACCTGTACACAGCTGAACTATTTTTATTGCACCCTTAAGCCTAGAGCACAACCCTTGGGATTTCAACTGAGTGTGGGAAATTTACTGCACCCTCTTTCGGAGTGTGTAAACTTGAAATTTTCCTCCGACTTCATACCATGTTCAAAGGCCTTCTTCAGTTTCTCAGCCACCCAATCATCTCACCTAAAATCTACAAAAAATGTTGGCACAAAAGCAGCCCTGTATATTGGGTACACCTCTCATTTTCCAGAATTAGCTTTCTTATTCTTCACTGCCTTATTGGAATCTCATGCCCTCAAGTAAATATTCCACAACTTTTCTCATTCTCAGCTAGAGAATTGGATGTTTCCCAATCTGCCATGACTGAAAGCACAAATCTACCCCTAAATTTATTACTCAAGCCATAGGAAAATAAGTTCTAATTAATAGCTCTATAGGGATTAGAGAAACAAAAACACTGGGTAGATGTTTTCCTGTTTCAGAAATTCAGCTTTAAAATTCTACATATGGATTCTAAATTAAAAAAGTAAATTCCAATGAAAATACCTGTGATTGAGTAGACTTGAAATGCTACATTTCAAGTCTACTCAATGTTATACTTCATGTTATATACAAAATCAACTTGTATATAAGCACTTAAAAAAGAAAATGTTATAAAATTAAGTTTATTTAAAGGCTTTGAAACTAAATTGCATACAAAAAAAGACAAAGGAATTGGTGTAAATTTCAAAGATTTTCTTTTTTTCTTTATTTTATTCATTTTTTATTTTTAAAAAGTACTTTTTTATTATGCTATTACAGTTTTCCCAATTATTCCCCCTTTATCCCCACTCCACCCTGCACCCCCAACCCTCCAGCATTCCCCACTCCCTTAGTTAATGTCCATGGGTTGTACATATAAGTTCTTTGAGTTCTCTGTTCCTATACCATTTTTTCTCTCTCTCCATCTATTTTATGCCTACTAATTATGCTGCTTCTTCCTTTCCCCCCATTCTTCCCTTCCCCTTCAAAGATTTTCTTAAATGTCAATTTTATTCAAATTTCAGTGACAGATTTTTTAAAAGATTTTATTTATTTATTTTTTAGAGAGGGGGAAGGAAGGGAGAGAGAGAGAAAAACATCAATGTGTGTTTGCCTCTCAAGTGCCCCCTACTGGAGACCTGGCCTGCAAACCAGGCATGTGCCCTAGACTGAGAATTGAACAGGAGACCCTTTTATTCTCAGGCTGGGACTCTATCCACTGAACCACACCAACTGTGGCAAATTTCAAAGATTTTTAAAGCTCTCAACTAAGAAATAAAATTTATATTTCTTTACAGCAA
Organism: Carollia perspicillata; assembly: GCA_004027735.1. Lineage (NCBI taxonomy): Eukaryota > Metazoa > Chordata > Mammalia > Chiroptera > Phyllostomidae > Carollia > Carollia perspicillata. The sequence goes on from PVKM010024724.1 coordinate 7,274, forward strand.
AACTAATTTTACAGATAGGCATTTTTACTTGGCTTAAACTTCATGCAAATTTTAATTATCTCTTTTCATTTTCCCTCTTATCTTAAAAATATAAAATGGCAATATAACCAAACAATGAGTAAAATTTTGACCAAAACTATTGTATAGTAACACCATTTTATCAAATAATGTATGTTTATCTCTACATCTTCTAGTACTGATGCACAGATATGTTGATTTTTTCATTATATTTTATTGATTATGCTATCACAATGTCCCAATTTTTCCTCCATTGCCCCCCTCCACTCAGGACTTTCCACTCCCTCAACCATTGTTCATGTCCATGGGTCATGCTTATAAATTCTTTGGCTACTCCATCACCTATACTGTACTTTATATCCCCATGGCTATTCTGTAACTACCTATTTGTATTTCTTAATCCCCTCACCTCTTCACCCATTCCCCAACACCCATCCCATATGGCAACCATCAAAATGTTCTCTATGTCCATTATCCTGTCTCTTTTCTTCTTCTTAGTTGGTTTGTTTGATTCAATTGTTGATAGATGTATACTTATTGCCATTTTATTGTTCATAGTTTTGATCTCCTCAAATAAGTCCCTTTAACATTTCGTATAATAACATTTTGGTGATGATGAACTCCTTTATTTCTTCTTGTCTAGGAAGTTCTTTTTTGCCCTTCAATTCTAAATGATAGCTTTGCCAGGTAGAGCAATCTTGCCTATAGGTCCCTGCATTCCATGACTTTGAATATTTCTTGCCAGTCCTTTGTAGCCTGCAAAGTTTCTTTTGAGAAATCAGCCAACAGCCTTATGGGAACTCTCCTATAGATAACTAACTCCTTTTCTCTTGCTGCTTTTAAGATTCTCTCTTTATTTTTAACCTTTGGCATTTTAACTATAATGTGTCTTAGAGTGGGCCTCTTTGCATCCATCTTGTTTGGGATTCTTTGTGCTTTCTAGACTTCCATATCTATTTCCTTCACCAAATCAGGGAAGTTTTCTTTCATTATTGTTTCAAATAGGTTTCCAGTTCCTTGCTTTTTCACTTCTCTTTCTGGAACCACTATAATGTGAATGGTGGAACACTTGAAGTGGATGCAGAGGCTGCTTACACTATCCTCATTTTTTTGGATTCTTTTTTTTCTTGTTGTTCTGATTGGTTGGTTTTTGCTTCCTTATGTTCCAAACTATTAATTTGATTCTCAACTTCATCCACTTTACTGTTGTTTGCCTGTGAAATGTTCTTTATTTCAATTAGTGTATCCTTGTTTCTGACTGGATATTTTGTATGCTGTTGAGGTCCTCACTAAGTTTCTTGAGTACCCTTATAAGCAGTGTTTTCAACTCTGTCTTTGATAGGTTGCTTATCACTATTTTGTTTAGTGCTTTTTCTGGAGTTTCGACCTTCTCTTTCATTTGAGCCATATTTCTTTGTCTGTTCGTTTTGGCAGACTCTCTGTGTTTGTTTCTATACATTAGGTAGAGCTGCAATGACTTCTTGTCTTGGTAGTGTGGCGTAATGTAGCAGGTGTCCTGTAAAGGTCAGTGGCACAGACTCCCCTATCACACAAGCTTGGTACTCGATGTGTGTCCTTCATGTGGTCTGAGTACAACTTTGTATAGTTGAGCCTTGATTGCTTTTGGCAGGTCAATGGGAGGGATTTACCCAGACCAGTCAGCTGCAAGGACTGGCTGTGATCAGTGTCCACCAGCCTCCTCCTTTGGTGGAGGATCAGTTGTGCATGGGCAGGGTGGTGGTACTCAGATGTGGTCTGTGGCTGTCCACTGGGTGTGTAGGCTCTGGAGTTTCCTGGGTGCTGCAGGCCAAAGTCAGCCCCCACCTGTGTTCTCCCTGGGGCCATATTGCATGAGCTATAAAGCAATCTGAAATGGCTACTACTCGTGCTGAACTTGGAGATTCCCAGGTGAAGCCAAACTATGAATATAGGCTGGCTGCTGATAGTGCTGGTCCTATGGCCACTTAACAAGAGGTATGGTGGCTGGGGACTCAGTGAGGCCTGCAGTTGCTTATTTGAGAGGATTTAAGAATTTGTGAAGTATGATCCAAGATCAGTCATTCATATGGAAAAGTAACTGTTAACAGCTTGGTAGGGCTGAAGTTGAGTGGGACAGAGTCTCGGGTCATCTCCTGGGTGAGGCAAACAGTGTTAGCCAGGTTGATGGAGTGTCAGATAAGGTAACCTGCCTGCCTGCTCTGTGGTTCTATGAGGGGAGGATTCTGCAAAGGGATAGTCACCTCTGCCCACTTTTCTGTGTGTGAGAAAATGGTGCCACAGCTCCTGCCTTGATGCCAGACACTTCAGTTTCTCCCTGTATGCCTCTCTGGTGCCTTTCAAGCTGCTACTCTGGTGCTGGAGCCCAGAAGTAAGTCTAAGACCATGTATGGACTCTTTAAGGGGAATTACTTAGGATTCCAGAAGTTTCTTCCACCAACTCAATCCCTGCTGGTTTTTGCAGGCAGAATTTATGGGGCTTTCTTTTCCTGGCACTGGAACCCTGACTGGGGGGCCTGATGTGGGGCTGGGACTCCTCGCTCCTGTGATATCCCTCCTGAATTTTTATCCACTACACATGGATGTGGGACCAGCCTATTCTGCATCTGCCCCTCCTACTAGTCTGTATGGATGTGTTTCTTTAATTCCATGGTTGTCAAACATCCATTTAACTCAATTTCTGATTGTTCTGAGTAATACTTATTCTATAATTTAGTTGTAATTTTGATGTTGTGCAAGGCGGAAAACCACATTTACCTGTACCACCATCTTATCCAGAGGTCATTGTGTTAATTTTTTTATATAGTTGCACTCAGGTACACAATAATTTAAGTTCTTTTTAAAAAAACTTACAAAACAATAAAAAATCTCACTAAATCTCTACTTGTTTATTAAAGTCCCAATGTTTCACTGGATTCTAATTGTTTTGTTATTTTAAACCTACTCTAGAGAAATCTATAATGCACTGTAGTTTAATATTCAAGAACATATCAAAGTGGGGAAAGATCTGGATTTGTACAAGGAATATTCTACTTGCCACATCATCATTTATCTCCCTGAATCTGAGTTTCTGCATCTATAAGATAGGATACTAAGAAAACTTATACAAAAGACCACTGAAAGAATTAGTGCTGATTCAGGTAAAACTCTCAATATGGTCTGGCATATAATAAATAAATATTAGCTTAAAAATCTCATCCGATCACAGATAACTACGACTTTTAACTATTGAACAAAACATTGCAGACATATTAACTAAAAAGCAAAGGTTGTTAATTTTAATATTAGAACAATGGATTTAAATTATGGCTCCATTACCAGTTGCCCATGGAAAGCTACATAACTTTTCTAATCCTTAGCTATCCTTTCTGGATTTTAGAGAGGGGAAAGCTAATACAAAATATGTGGAAAACCACTAATATAATGGTTACCCCACTAAACTCAATGTTAAATTCCTTTTCTCTGTGAGTTTTTTCCTGTTAAATTCATAAAGCATGACTTGCCTCCATGAACTTCATCCCATCTCTCTAGTCCCTCTTCAGGAACACAGCAGAGAGGTTAGAAACCCTTCTCTTGGCAATAATACTGTTTAAAAGTACAACACACTGGACTTTTTTTTTTAAGTACAATTTTGCCAGGTCTTGGGTGCAAACATTTTAACTATTTTGATTTGTCAAGTCTTGGGTATAAACATTTGCAGGAAAAAAAGACTATTATCAATTTGGCTGATATTGATCCTTTTGTGATGGTCAGAAGTTGATATCACAAAGGTCAAAGGGAAGATACTCCTGTCTGTACTTGAAGCACTGCTTTGTTGCAGGTAGAGCCAGTTTGAAATTTGGGACTCTCATACTTACAAGTTATCAAAGTTTGAGAAAGTTATTTAACCAGTCTTTATCTCAATGTATCTATCTGTAAAAATGGAATAACAATTCCATTAAAATCTCATAAAGGCTAAAACAAAATGGTGCACAAAAGCTAGCCCCTCATAATCACAAAATGTCGGTCTTGTTTTCACTTAATTATTTTAATAAGTTGTCAGATACAGCTATTAGGAGAGCCAAAATATCTATATACCTGTTTGTATTTGTTTGTTCTTGTGAAGAACTTTTACAATTGAAAACCCTATACTCTGGTTTCTCTTCAAATCATATAAATCTTTCGCCTTTTTACAATTGAAAACTCAGTATGATTCCACCCACTAGGGCTAAAGCTCAAACTAAAGCTGAAAGCACTTATGTGAAGGGCTAGAGAGCTTCATTCCAATATTAACTCATCTTTGGCACTTTTGTGTCATTCATATCCTCTCCACCTCAAAGTTCCAATAACAAACTAAATTCTAACCATGTAATTTACATAGTGTATGAGATGTTTGCTTTATATGCTTTTGTTGCAAATACCACTCTTATCTAGAAATGTAATACTGCAACACAAGAATTATCTCTTCTATTGATTTCTCTACATGTCTTCCCCACCGATACTATACCATGTACAAACTTGACCTTTCAAACATTATAGCAATAATAGAACATCCCATAAAGATAATTGAATAGCTCTTTTGTCTCAGTGATTTCAAAGATATTTTAATCTTTGGATAAGAAAAGAGGATATTTTTCTTACAATTAAGTAAGGTATAAAAATGATGGCATTACATAGTGAAGTGCCACCTTTCAGAAAATTGTTTTTTTCTCCCGAGGTTCATCTTAATCATAATCTAAGGACTGTCAGTTCTGAAGGATAAGAGGAAACATCTATTATATAGTGAAGAAAACAAGGTATGCATATTTGTTCTTCACTTTTTTGTCTTATCATGCTTTAACTTTTAAAAAGAGGGAGCTTATTTTCACAAGATGTTAACATCTCCTTACTTATAAGTAGAAAATGTTCCTTAGCATCTTTTGTCTTCTTTATGCTACTTTTAAATCATACCAGTGAATGGTTTGGAGCTCAAGTGCTTGAAAAAGCAAGATTCAAAAGTGAGTGGAAGCAGTAAGAAGGACGGATAAAAGGAATGGTAAACGGGAAAAGAAAAATAAGGAAAGACATAACTGAAAGAATTTTCCAAAGAAGACAGGTTTCTGGGAATGCCAATGTTTGTTCAGGCTGCTATAACAAACAGCCATTGACTAGATGGCTGGTAAACAGCAGGAATGGACTGCTTATAGTTTTAGAGGCCGGAAGTACAAGATCAGAGGGTCAGTTTTGTCAGCTCCAGCCTGCAGGCCGTCAACTTCCCGTTGTATACACTCCCACGGTAGAGGAGGCAAAACATCCCTCTGGGCCTCTTTCATAATGGAACTAGTCTCATTCATGAGATCTGCATCTTTATGACCTAATCGCCTCCCAAAGGCCTCATCACCAAATATCATTACCTTGGGGGTTAGGATCAACATATGAGTTTTAGGGGACACATTCAGACCATAGTAAGGAAGAAAAATAAAATATATGTGAGTATATGTACATAGGGTTAAAATAAGTATATCCTGACTCTTACAAAAATACATTTATTTCTATTCATTTAATTCATTTATTGAAGCTAATTCAGAGTCTCTAAAAAAAACTCGCATTCAGGAAAATTTTATTAGATTAGAACAATTGTCAAAAATGACCAAAACAAAATTTAATAGAAATTGATAAAACATCTTATAATTAGATTCAAAGTAGCATTTGAATTTTTAGTAAGGGACAATTGTTTATAAAAATCTTAGATTTTTTGTATTTGCAAGATTAATGTGAATGTCAAAAATGTATACATTGCAACATTATGTTAAATTAATCGAAAAAGTTATAATTTTCTCTCTATAAACTACATGGATCAAACCACATCAGCATATTGACATCGACATCAAAAAACTGAGGTACATTTTGTAATGGGCTTTCAAAATGTTGAAATATATTGCATTTAAATCCAATTGGTGTGAGAAAATTTTAAAGGAACTCAGCTATTTAGCCTCCTCTTATAAATAAGAGCAAAGATGTTCCATGCTCCATGCCAGACAGCAGACCAAGAGAAATAATGCAAATTAAAGGAACATGTGTTTTGTTCAAATTAAGGTAAATGTTCTAGAAATTGCAGTTATAAATTATTTGAAGAGTTTGTGAATTTGCCATTACTAAATATTTTCACACACACACACACACAAGTGAATGACTGACTCTCTATTCTTGTTTCATTGTTTCAGATGCAGTTTGTTTACACAGTATAATCCCCATTCTTCAAAGATCTCCTTTACAGCCAGTGTCTGATTAGATGATAGCACCAAGACTTGTTCATGCTGGATGTTGAAAGGAGAAGAGGAGAACTGGTTAGTCTCTGAGAACAGATGTGAGTGAACATGGATTTTGCCTGTGCTTTCAGTGCAGGTAGCTGAGATCATTGGCAGTCCCTTCCTGCTACTACCAAATGAGCTAGAAATCCTATGGAGGATCAATCCCCACTTCAAGGCTACAAATAACTTCCAATCCTGTTCCTGTTATTAAAGGAAATGATTATGATATCATTTCCTTTAGTAAAGCCTCTTCCTACTCAGACAGCCTACACTGGCCCTTCGTTTTCCCAATTGAACAGGTGCTAGATCACTTGAGTTCTACAAAACACACTGTGATGTTTATAGATGGTAGATGATAGATGATGATAAGTGATAGATGACGACAGATAGGTATATGTATATGCATTTAATAATATGCATATATATTAGAAATAATTGGCTGAATAAGAATTCATTTCTCTTTATATATTTAATTCAAGAGTGGATATGCATGCCATCTTATACTGTTTTCAAAATTTTTATACTTTTAAACATGTAATTCATGTGTTTAATCTCATGTGATAAAATACTGTTCAAGAAGCAAAATTTTGTATATAATTGCTGATTATTCTTTTTTTAAAGATTTATTTATTTTTTAGAGATGGGAAGGGAGGGGGAAAGAGAGAGAAACATCAATGTGTGGTTGCCTCTCACATGGCCCCCACTGGGGACCTGACCCACACCCCAGGCATGTGCCCTGACTGGGAATCGAACCTGCGACCCTTTGGTTTGCAGTCCATGCTCAATCAACTGAGCTATGCCAGCCAGGGTAATTGCTGATTATTCTTAAAAAATAAAACTGATTTCTAAATTCTGAGTAAGAATAATAAATTGTCACTAGTTTCTACTCACATCCTTAATTGTCTGAAAAATTAAACCTCTCAGATTTTATTCAGTGTAATCTTTTCCCTTTGAAGTTTTATTCTATATACGAGTTTTGCTTTCAATCTGAATTAAGGAAGGAAAGTAAAACCAAGTACATAATTGAGAAAGTCTTCAAGTTGAATAATCACGGGAGTGGACTATCCAAACTTGCAACTTATGGGAGGAAGACACTTTTCTGGTTTAATTTGGATGGTGACTTGAAGGAGGTTGAACTTCAGAATTATTCCTACACTTAAGGGAAAACTTGTAAATAATAGATCAGAACTCTGGAAACATCTCAAGGTGAGGAACTGAGTGCCTAGAACTTGTGGGTATTAAACCTCAAACCTACATAGACATTGGGCTAGAATATATAGACAAGCAAGAGAAGTGGTCCAGAAATTGAGGGAAGTGACAGGAGTGACAAGCTAAAATGTGACTCATTGAGCAAGAAAAAAAAAAAAGAAATAATTGAAGAAATTTCTTAAACCATGAAAAAAACAGGGTCAAAGTAAAAGGTGAAAAGACAGCATTGGGCAAAGTAATTGAGGTCAATAAGAGAAATAAAGTTGCAGCTCAAGGCTGGGAATAAACATCAAAAATTTTCCCACAACATCTCTGCCCTGCCTCCTCATCACACACACATATATACCATATAAAATAATGCATTATTGTGTTAAATAGTGTAATGCCAAATATAATGTCAATTTATAATAATGTCAAATGTACAAGCTAATTCTTCAGCATGCAGTTTCTGAATTTCATTATTCTTTAACTGTTTCCCTTTCATAATCTTAATCATCTTTATCTTTTTGTACTTGTCTTATGACCTTTACTTTTGGAGGACAGGACACACTTTTGTATAAATTATTGAAGGAAACTTCAGTCTCTTATTTGTTTCCATCTCCCTCCATAATGATTAAAACATTTTGCTCTTTACAAATTCATCTTGCCAATTCTTTGAATTTAATTTATAATATGTCTAAAAAGTATTTCCTGTAAAAATCTCTTTTCTTTCCCTCATCACATGAAACATCCACTGATTTATTTAGTAGTATTTATGAGTTTGTTAAGACATGAACATTTTTTAATTTAAATTATTTTATTGTTGTTCAGTTACAGTTGTCTGTATTTTCTCCCCACCCCTACTCCCACCCCCTCCAAACCCACCTCCCTCCCTTGCTTCCACCCTCCCCCTTGGTTTTGTCCATGTGTCCTTTACAGTAGTTCCTGAAAACCCTGCTCCCCACTGCCCCCTCCCCTGTCCCCTCTGGCTATTGTTAGATTGTTCTTAAGACATGAACCTTTTTAACAGATTATACAATGATACTAAAAACACATCATTTCCAGCTCTACTACTTAACAATTTATGATACCAAAACTGTGACGATTATCTCGACCACTCAGGTGTTAGTAGCATTAATTGAGACATCATGTGTAAAACTCTCAGCACAATGACTGCCCCTGCTCAATTAATACTAATTATTTTCTCTTTCTCCTGAGACAAGTTTTTAAATATTTCAGAAATCCCAAATTCCTCTCACCTATGTTCACATGTATCAAGTTCATAGTTTTTCAATGTATCGAGAGATCATCTGCTTCACAGCGACTGTGCTGGGGAGAAAAATCATGCGCTCCAATTACGGAATGTATCTTTGGGAATAGCAGACAGAAATCTGCATTTCAACAAGCTCCCATGTGCGACTTATGCACCTGATGTTTAAGAGCAATTAAACTAGACTTTCCAGAACAGTTGACTACTGAAATAGTTCACTTCGAATTCCATGTTTAAGAAAAGTATGAAAAATATTTTTTTCTAGTTTTAAAAATGAACGTGAGGATCGATTGTAGAAAATACCACAGGGCAGACCAATAGCACATGCTGAGTAATGAGGAGGTGAAATACCTGGCAAATCTTATATCTTGAGGAAGGGACTAAAACATGCTCTTAAAATTACATATTAAGTAAGAGGTTTAATGGTTTCTTCGCAGCTTAAGCAATGTGATAACTGCATTATATGCAGTGAAGTGTCAGTTTTCTTTTTCATCGTTTTAGCAGCATAAGATTACAGCTATCAGACTATATGCAATTTCCAACTGCAATGTTTTTAGTGTCTTTTGTGCCCAAGTGTCCACCTTCAAATGGAGCCAACTGCAGAGGAACAGAAGAGGTACAGAAGAGGATTGCTATTCTCTTTACTCAAAGGTTCCAACTTATATCCTCTCTCCAGTAAGATTCAGATTTCTCATAAGTAATTCTAAGGGAGACCAGTCTCTGATTTAGCAAATTTATGTATTTTAAATCCTCTGGGACACAAACAGAGAGAAATTATAGTCTTTATGTAAGTTAATAGGCATATTTTAGATGTTTAAAAATTAGGATAAAATGCAGCAATGAAAATACTCTACACTTATTTTCTTTAATCCCATTATGATGCATTTGTCTTTTTGTAAGTTTGATAACTAGTTTCCCTACTTTCTATTCTTTAAGTTATTTACTGTTCCACTATACAATTTATCAAAAGTCAGTTGTATCACAGAAATTTGACACTTAGTTTTCTCTTCTCAAATCATCCAAAAAAATGGATAATCATTTTCTTTATTCCTCTGAGACACATAAAAGTGTCATATTTCCTAATAGCAAATTATAGTCTTGTTCTCTGAAAGCTATTCATACTATATGAGGTACTATTTGGTAGGTTTCTGCTTTAAATTAAAGTCATAACAAGCTGTAGATCCCTCAGTAAAATATACTGATCAATAATAATCCCTTCCATTTTAAAGCATGCTATAAATCATTAAAAAATAAAAAATATTTTTAATGGAAATAAATAAATAGCATATTTTAAATGCATCATTCCATTTATTTTTGCAGTGTCAGGAGGCAGACAAAACTATTGTCCCTGTTGTACACACATACAAAATTTAAAGTGTTATGAATGGATTAACCCAAAGTCATATGACTACTGAGTGGTGGACTCAGAAACTAAGACTCAGGCCTTCTCACCAAGAGGTCTTCTACAACTATCTTGCTTTATACGGGCTTCTGGTTGGTATCTGTATCATCTCTAGGTGATTACTAAGAACAATATGATCTAATCCATTTAACTCTTGGATGTAATTTTAATGAATATATAAAGAAATGAGATAAATATTATGTAGCAGACATAGTTGAACTATGTATTGTGAAGGCAATCAGATATTTGAGCCAAAAAACAGTTAAGCTGACCATTCAAAGCCTTTAGTAGAGACCACACGGTAGAAATAGACAGCCACTGCATTTGAATTCTATCTTTCACCTAATTCAACCTTTTACTGATGAAGAAAAATAGAACTAAAAGTTCCTCTAAGCTAATTGTGCAGCCAGTTGTGATCTGACACAGGTCCCTAGGATCCTGGCCACAGGACCTTTGCATAGCAGTCCACAGGTAAGGGTTCATCTCCCTGAACAAGTTGTAGCAACAGACCTTGAATGAATTCACCTTATCGCAATTGTCTAACAGCCTGTTTAGAATGTAAATTCAGTAGTCAGCATTTCTTTGATACCAGAGAGTAAACACAGCACTGTCTTGTAAAGAGTTTACAGTGTTTGAATGAGCACAGTCGTGGCTTAAAACCCTGCTCAGTCACTTTCCGCCCGGGTGAGCTTGAGCAACTTCAATGTCGCCAAGACTCGGATTCCTCAACATCAAAACAGAGGTAGCAATAACAATTTTGTAGGCAGGCCAGGTATCTATCATGTACAAAATTGGCCCTATTGACCACTGTGAGGGTTTTAAGTTAATTAAATCTTTAATTCTTTATAATTCTTTAATTTTGTATCTGTGTTATAGTACAGGTGAAGATAAAATTTCCACCCTCACTTTGCTATGAACTGGTCATTTACCCTTAAATGAGTAACTTTTTCTCTTTGGATCTCGTTATTAAAATGAAATGATTTTTTTTACCTATGCAACTATTATTATTAAAGGATTTACTGCTAAGTTGCTAGAACTATTGTTCCATAATCTTTTATTCCCTTCACACAGAGATTTTCAAACATGGGCTTTTAGCATATTCATAAATAAATGTTCTATAAAATTAACTGTATTCTAAGCTACTGGCTTTATACAGATTTTTACATTTGAATGCCATAATCTCTTATATCAGCTCAGCTGGCAACTGAATAAATGATTTATAGCCTAAACTATATTAAAAAAATCATTTAATCTGAGAATTATTGGGTCGAAGAGTAAGATATTCTCCGTGCTCATCAGAGTAGTGCTACCTGTGTTTTCCTAAAAGATTCACCACAACTGCTGTTATGAATAAAGCTTATAGAGATGAATCATTATTTAGTTGCACACAGCTTAAAACATCCAAATAGGAAGATTTAAACAAAACACAAAGCTACTGTATTATCTGGTCATTTTAAAGTCAATAATGTTTAAAGAGAAATACCTGTTGATCAGAATAAATTATAACTTGGCTTATGTTTTCCCTACATTTTTGCCCAGTATAAGATCTGTGTAAGCTATCATGAAATAGCAAGTAGACAAGGTCAGCACTGGCTGCTGTTCAGGAAATTACCTGGGGGGAGAGGAGGTGGAGCCATCAATTATCCATCCATAGATGACAACACAAGGGAAGATTTTAGAAAGAAAACAGGGCACTAATATCACTGAAAGAACTACCACAGTAAGATACAAAGCAACAACAGCTGAAGGGTAAATAGCAATGGCACCCACTAGAGTGGGTTTGGCCCAGTGAGGAAGTGAGGTAGAACACAGACACGCTGCGACGTGGGCTGTGGTCTCAGGATGCCTGGCCAGGCCACCCACAGCAGCTTTTTTTTCCCCTGTGCACCTGTAAGTTTTCATCCAGGAACACCTTGGTGATATTTTTAGGCATAATATGTAATGGTATGATTTAATGGTATATAGAAAAGCAAATGCCTTTTATTATTTTATTTGTTGGAGTTACATATAAGAGTTCTGTTATTATACTTAAAACATTCAAAAACCACAAACCCTGGAACCATAGGGTGCTGAATAAACTATATTTCTTCATACAAAAAATTACAGACTATATTGAAATACTATATTTTCAAATATAACCCATGTTTTTTAAATACATTTTATTGATTATGCTATTACAGTTGTCCGATTTTCCTCCCTTCATTCCCCTCCACCCTGCACACCCCCTTCCACCCACATTCCCCCCCTTTAGTTCATGTCCATGTGTCATAAGTTCTTTAGCTTCTGCATTTCACACACTACTTTAGCTCTCTCCCTGTCTATTTTCTCCCCACCATCTATGCTACTTATTCTCTGTATCTTTTCCCCCTGTGTCCTCTTCCCATTTCCCTGTTGCTAACCCTCCATGTGATCTCCATTTCTGTGGCTCTGCTCCTGTTTTAGGTGTCTGCTTAGTTTGCTTTTGTTTTAGGTGTGGTTGTTAATAACTGTGACTTTGCTGTCTTTTCACTGTTCATATTTTTTATCTTCTTTTTCTTAGATAAGTCCCTTTAACATTTCGTTTAATAAGGGCTTGGTGATGATGAACTCCTTGAACTTGACCTTATCTGGGAAGCACTTTATCTGCCCTTCTGTTCTAAATGAAAGCTTTGCTGGATAGAGCAATCTTGGATATAGGTCCTTGCCTTTCATGACTTGGAATACTTCTTTCCAGCCCCTTCTTGCCTGTAAGGTCTCTTTTGAGAAATCAGCTGACAGTCTGATGGGAACTCCTTTGTAGGTGACTGTCCCCTTATCTCTTGCTGCTTCTAGAATTCTCTCCTTCATTTTAATCTTGGCTAATGTAATTATGATGTGCCTTGGTGTGTTCCTC
>PVKM010024725.1:0-12500 GCA_004027735.1 Carollia perspicillata
TTTAGGAATTTTATAGTTTCGTGTTTTACATTTAGGTCAACAGTCCATTTTGATATAATTTTTTGGTGGGTGTAGGATCTGTGTCCAGATTTCTATTTTTGCATGTTAGATACCCACTTGTTTCAGCACCAGTTGTTGATAACTGGCTTTGCTCTATTGTGTTGCTTTTGCTCCTTTGTCAAAGGTCAGTTGACTATATTAGTAGGGATTTATTTCTGGGCTTTCTAGTCTGTTCCACTGATCTATTTGTCTGTTCTCTTGCCAATACCAGATTGTCTTGATTACTGTAGCTTTACGGTAAATCTTGAATTCAGGTGGGATCAGTCCTCCAACTCTATTCTTCTCCTTCAGCCTTGTGTTTGCCATTCAGGGTCTTTTGCCTTGCCATGTAAACTTTAGAATCAATTTGTTGGTATTCACAAAATACCTTGTTGAGATTTTTATTGAAATTGCATGGAATCTATTGGTCATATTGGGAAAACCTCACATCTTTATAATATTGAGTCTGTCTGTCTGTTACATGGACTATCTCTCCATTTGTTTAGTTTGTCCTGGATTTCATTACCAGAGTTTTTTAGTATTCTTCATATAGATCTTATACATATTTTGTTAGATTTATATCTAAGCCTTTAATTTTGAGGGTCCTAATATCAATGGTATTATGTTTTTAATGTCAAATTCCACTTGTTTATAGCTGGTATATGGGAATGCAATTATCTTGTATAATTGCAACCTTGTATCCTACAAGGATACAAGGATACAGGGTTGTAGCCTTGTATCCTACAGCCTTGCTGTAATTGTTTATTAGTTCCAGGAAAGTTTTTTTCATTATTCTTTTCAATTTCTACATAGATGATCATGTCATCTGTGAGCAAAGACAGTTTTATTTCTTTCTTCCCATGTGTACTTTTAAAAATACTTTTCAGATACCAGCTTAATAACCTCTTACCTCAAACATAGTTTTTCATGCTCCAAGTCTTTGCACATAATGTGATACAAAATCTGCTAGTGAGCCACAATAATTATATTTTTAATAAAAAGGAATATATTACAGTGGAATAGAAAATATCAGAATTCATCACACATAGTAAGCGTAGTACTTTTGTATGAAATGCTTTAGTTTTATAGGTGTGAGTGCTTAATGGATCTTGATATAAAATGTATTTTTAACTGTGGGTCATGATAAAACATGCAAAACATTCATCTAAATGACCATTTTTAATATAAAAAATAAAGGACCATTTTTTATGGAAGATATTTTGTAAATTTGATGCCAGCTTTTTCAGTGCCTAGTCTATTACATCAGTTACATCATTAATTTGTTGATTCAGACATTTGCCAGATATTAATTGAGTGTCTGAAGTGAGTATATTCAGAATGACAGAAAAGACTTCCTTCATGCAGTTTATGTTCTGGTGGGAAAAGACGGATAATAAATAAAAAAGCTGCAGAAAAAGATAATTTGAGAAAAGGGCATTTAAACTAAGATTTTATGGGTGAAAAGGATTCAGATAAGTGAAGGGCCACAGAAAGAATATTCTTTCTAAAAATAAAGTTATGTTGTTGGTATTCTATTTATTTGTGATAAACTTAGTTTCATAATTTTGTCAGGCTCTAAAAATACAGAAAACTTATACCTTTATATTTTACAACTGTTGATTTAAAATTCAGAATACCTAAAATGAAATGATCTGTCTGGCAAGTAGATTTTTAAAAATTACTTTGCCTCTATGCAAAATTTACATACACTAACAATTACCATCCAGTGTTTTTTTGAACACTGACTATGTGTCAGTCAGGATTCAAGTGCTTTCACATGGATTTTCTCACTCAGTTTCTACAACTTTTATATTAGTTAATATTATCATCTCTCTTTTACAGTTGAGAACACAGACACACAAATTAATGGATTGCTCATAGTCACACGGCTAATAGTAGAGCTAAGAATTAAACCTAAACAATTTGACTTCAGGAATTGTATTTTAAAAGTATTGTGCTATATTTTCTTACTCATTTTTCTGATGTCCTTGTGAAGTAGGACTTGATATTGTTTTTTTACTGTAGAGATTAAGAAAATGAGTTAGGAAAGAATGTTTAAATTTACCTAGAGTTGCAGTCAGTGGCAGCCTAGGTTTAGAATTGAAGTATCCTGAACTTCTGGTCAAGATGGAGGCATAGGTACATAGGTTATGTTCCCTCACACAAAAGAAAGATAACCGCCAATTAAAAAAACAAAAAGACCCAGAACTGCCATAAAATCAAACTCGATGTAAGTCTAACAATCACAGTTAAAGAAGAAACATTCATCCAAACTGGTAGGAGGTACAGAGGTGGGCAGCCAGGGTGGGAGAGGACTTGTGGCAAGGCGGCAGCTGGCAGACCCAGCAGTCCCACAGTCACAGGTATACAAATCAGGAGGAAGAACTGGGGAGTGAGACAGATCTTGCAACCCTGGGTTCCACCTCGAGAAAAATAAACCCTCAAAACCTCTGTCTGTAAAAACCTCTGGTGGCTGTGGCTCGGGAAGAAACTGTCAAGTCTCACAGGAGAGTCTGTTCGAGGGGCCCATGGGGTCCTAGAATGTACAGAAGCACACCACGTAGGAATCAGCACCAGGGCAGAACCTGGAAGGGCACAATTTGCTTGTGGGAAGTGGGGGAAATAACTGAAAGTGGGACCAAAGCTGAGCAAGTGGCATTGTTCCCTCTCTGACCCCTTCCCCACATACAGTGCTACAACACGACGACTGTCCTGCCCTGGCAAATACCTAAGACTCTGCCCCTTACCACATAACAGGTATGCCAAAACCAAGAAATATGGCCCAAATGAAAGAACAGATCAAAACTCCAGAACAAAAACTAAGCGACAAGGAGATAGCCTGTCTATCAGATGCAGAGTTCAAAACATTGGTAATCAGGATGCTCACAGAAATTATTGCATTATGACCACAAAATACAGGAAGAAGTGAAGACTATACAAAGTGAAATAAACATGTACAGGGAACCAACAGTGATGGGAAGGAAACTGGGACTCAAGTCAATGATTTCGAGCAGAAGGACGAAATAAACATTCAACCAGAACAGAATGAAGAACAAGAATTTAAAAGAGTGAGAGAGGCTTAGGAACCTCCAGGACAATTTTAAATGTTCCGACATCCGAATCATAGGGGTGCCAGAAGGAGAAGAGGAAGAGCAAGAAATTGAAAACTTATTTGAAAACATAATGAAGGAGTACTTTCCTAATCTGGTGAAGGAAATAGACATAGAAGTCCAGGAAGCTCAGAGAGTCCCGTACAACTTGGGCCCAAAGAGTGTGCTCCTCTTGGGTGAAGAGGAGCACACCAAGACACATCATAATTAAATTGCCCAAGATTAAAGGTAAAGAGAGTCTTAAAAACAGCAAGAGAAAAGGAGACAGTTTCCTACAATGGAGTTCCCATAAGACTATCAGTTGATTTCTCAAAAGAAACCTTTCAGTCAAGAAGGGGCTGGAAAGAAGTATTCAAAGTCATGAAAAGCAAGGACCTACTTCTAAGATTACACTATCTTGCCAAGCTATCATTTAGAATGGAAGGGCAAATAAAATGCTTCCCAGATAAGGTCAAGTTAAAGAGTTCATTTTCACCAAGCCCTTATTATATGAAATATGAAAGGGACATACCTAAGAAAAAGATCAAAACTATGAACAGTAAAATGACAACAAACTCTCAACTATCAACAAATGAACCTAAAAAAAATAAAAGAATGAAAAACAACAAAAACAAAAACTAAGCACACAATTAGAACAGGAATAGAATCAGATGAATGGACATCACTGGAGGGTTTTCAGTGGGAGGGGAGGAATAGCGACGGAAAGGTACAAGGAAGAAGAAGCATAATTGGCAGGTATTAAATGGACAGGGAAAGGTCAAAAATGGTATAGGAAACAGAGAGCTCAAAGAACTTATATGTACGACCCTTGGACGTGAACTAAGAGGGGGGATGCTGGAGGGGTGGAGGTGCAGTGTCGAGGGGGGATAAATAGAGAAAAATTGGGAAAACTAATAGCATAATCAATAAAACAATTTTAAAAAAATTAAAAAATGAGATGCTAATTTTCTTTAATAATTTTACTAACAAAGTACAATGTTCAGGTTTTCATCATATTATTTGTAATAGAAAAAGTAAAAAATAATAGTTGCTACAAATAGGGTAATGATCAAATAAAATTATAACAAATATGTATATTTAGCCCTGACTGGCATGTCTTGATTTGGGCATTGTCCCATGAAGCAAAAGGTTGCTGGTTTGATTCACTGTCAGGGCACATACCTGGGTTGTATGCCCTAGGTTTGGTCCCCATTCAGGATGCATATAAGAAACAACTGATCAATGTTTGTCTCTAACATTGATGTTTCTCTCCCTCTCTTTTTGTATCCCTCCCCCTCTTTCTAAAAATAAAATCTTACAAAAAACCAAATATATATACTTGTTATGTAGCCATTAAAATTATTCAATAATGTTTTGAAAGAATATTGAAAAGACATAGGACAATACTTACAATGTTATTTTGTATGAAACAAGATATAAAATAGTATCCGACATCTGAACTCCATTTTGAAATAATAGATTCTATGTTTTCACATGTGCACTGAAAAGGACAGGAAGAAAAATCATGAAAATATTAACAATATTTATCCCTAAGAGATTGTGTAACAAATGACTTATTAAAACATTTTCTTCTCTGTTTTTTTCTGTTTCAAAACTATGACATGTTAAGTATTTTATAGTAGGGCAATTTTTGGTAACCAAAAAAGATATGTTTACTAATTTTTTTTAGTGTACCCAAGTGAATTTGACCATTTAAACTAGTGTTGTCTTGGAGTATCTCTTAAGGGTGTGTGTGCGTGTGTGTGTGTCTGTCTTAAGGAAAGAAACCTAGGAATAAAACTCTCCTTTTATAGTTGACAATACTAGTTTGTGCATAGATGTGAGATAAGTGGCAGATTAAATAGCAGTCCTGTTCAAATTAAGGCATAAAAATGTCAATGACTAAGATCGATCAATAGTAATCATGGTATCTCACAAAGTATCTGATGGCTCCTTTGAATGCCACTGATGAGACTTGGGTTAGTTGCAGTTGTGTTAGTTGTTACAGTTGTTTTCCCCAGAGAGCAGCTCCATGCTGCATAACCAGCTGGCTACATGCCAGACTGGTCACTTTGTTGCATTTGTTTTCCACTTACCCAAAGTTGTACTCTATTGCTTAAAAAAAATTATGCTTTAAACAGTCCCAAAGATGTTCTGCCTGCCCTTCTCTTTCAGGTTATCTTTTGCCACATAAAAAAACCACTTTAAAACTTATTAGCATAAAACAACCATTTTATTATGGTCATGGATTCAATGAGTTAGGTATTCGGATAGGACACTAGGATGGTTTATTTCTGTTCCACAATATCTGGGGCTGGATTTCAGCTGGGATCTCTGCTGGACTGCTGTTGGGAGACCTGCATGTGACCTTTCCATGTGGTCTCTTTCACTTGCATTAGTTTGTGCTTCCTTACAGCATGGTGGCTGGGTTTAAGAGCAAGTGTCCCATGTGTCCCCAGGTGAATGTGCATGGCTTTCTTACAATCTAGCTTTAAAAGTCTGTAGCATTACTCTTGTCCTGCTGTTGGCCCAAGCAAACACAAAGCTCCACCAGGCTTAAGGAGAACACGTGGACTGCATCACTCAATGGGAGGAGGGTCGAAATCACATTGTAAGAACAGGTGGATGGGAGATACTGTTTTAACCTCTTCTTAGTTGCAGTTTAAGCTCAATTTAAAAGCTCTTTCCTGCACATTCTACTATTGCTTATTGTTCAGATAGGTCAAGCCCTATATGAATGTGTTGTGAAGAACATCAGTTTAATGAACTAATATATTCTAGGACTGTTGCTTTAGTTTTGACACTTGATTCTTTGTGTGGCTTCTATTTAATGTTGAAGTGATTGAAAGAGAATGTAAAATGTCAGATAAGTCCAGTTTCACAAATACAGCAAGTAGACCTTACCATTGCTTGTCAGATTTTTAGTTTAATATGTCACTTGATATTAGGTTGATACCTTTCTCAAGAACACAGTAGTTTTCTTAATTTGATAATTTTCTTTATGATTCCTAGGTAGCTCTCATACATATAGGTTGGGATTATTTAGCAATACTGTCCATATATTTGAAAAGTAGTATGACTATCTTGGCTGACAAAAGAAAAAGAGGATTGCTGGAGCAATTGAATGAGAGTTACATGGTACTAAAATTGGAAATTACTTAATTTCTTTAAAACTGTTTTTCCATTTTTAAAATGGAGGCCAGACATTTTTTTTTCTTCCTGTGTGACATTCAAATTAATAGGTGTCCATAGTGAAGGGGGTAAGAGAACCATGACTAATGCCACCCCCACTTCATTGTCAGAATGCCTTTCTCTCTGGAGAGATCAAAAGACTTCTGGGAAATAAAAAGCAGGTCTAACTCAAAAAAAAAAAAAGAACTGGCATCTAATTTAGTGAAGTGATTGCTGCTATTTTCACTTGCTTGCGTTCTTTAGTCTGTTCCTTAATTTATCATGCTTTTATTTTTAAATTTACTGTAAATTCTCTTGCCCTTCCTTCATAAGGTATGCTGTGGTAGAGAAGAGAGTTACTGGTGGGTAGAGATATGCCTGCTGCTACCCACTGTTTTTTGTATTCTTAGTTTGAGAATTACAGTGAGCTTTATTTTTTTAAGAATATTTTAAAAGATTTTATTTATTTATTTTTGGAGGGGAAGGGAAGGAGAGAGGGAGAGAAATATCAGTGTATGGTTGCCTCTTGTGCGTCCCCTGCTGGGAACTGGCCTGCAACCCAGGCATGTGCCGGACTGGAAATCAAACTGTGATCCTTTGGTTTGCAGGCCCACCCTCAATCCACTGAGCTACACCAGCCAGGGCTTACAATGAGCTTTACAAGTTGGTACCCAGGATTGACCTCAAGCCTTGAATAAATGAGACAAGAGTTGACTGAAGACCTTCCTGTTACTTACTCTTAAGGGACCACTGATTTAGGACCTGATAAATACCAAGAAGAATGGATAGAGCTTTTTACTCATTGATGTTGTATATAGTGCATGGAATATACCTGTGTATTCAGTATAGGTTACCTTTTATTGAGACTTTTGTGCCTGGTTCTGGGCTGAGAGAGAGTGAGAACTTAGAGGATATTGAGAAGTGTTAAAGGATTGAAAAAAATCTTAGAAGGAAAGGGTAGGCTTATAAAATATAAAGAGGAGAAAACTGGGAAATCGTTTAAGTACTAATTTGAGTATATGAAGGCTCAAAATCTTTTTGGCAGCTCCTGCTTACCCAAGAGAATTAACTGAACGTAGACTCATGCAAGGTTATTGTAAATCCCCTCCTATTCCCCCTCCTTCCAACGTCATCTCTCACCTCTCTTATTTTTCACTCTTACAGTCCCACTCTGCTAAGTTGCTCGCAGGGACAGTGTGACATACTCTTTTGTTCCTGTGTCAAGTATGCTGTTCTTTCCCTGAAATGCCCTTCTTCCCTTGTTAGTTTCCACTGAAATATCACTTTTTCTATGAGCACCTGTGTCGTGGCTCCTAGCAGTAAATTCTCCTTCCTGTATCTTTTTTTAGTATGTTGTACACATATCAACTGTCACATTTATCCCATATAATAATCTTAATTACACACCTCTTTCTCCCACTCTCAACTATGAGCTGAACACCCAGAAATATCCACAGCACTAAGTATTAAGTAAATATTCAGTGAATAAGTGGAGGGAACAGCGACAGGCTATTTTTCATATCTCCTGAGTGTCGACTTAAAAATATTAGCTTAGCCCTGGTCAAGTAGCTAAGTTAGTTACAGCGTTGGCCTGATATGTCAAGGTTGTGGGTTCAGTCCCTGGTCAGGGCCCATACAAGAATCAACCAATGAAAGCATAAATGAATGGAGTAACAAATCAATTTTTCTCTCTCTCCCCCATCTTCTCTCTTTAAAATGAATAAGTAAACATTTTTAAAATGAGCTTAAATATGAAAATTTTGGGTTGCTACAAGGAGGTTTTGGTAGTAAAGGTTTGTAAACAGGAAAAAAAGTGTCTCTGAAGGTCTTCAAATCTGAATTAATTATCATTAGGCAGCGGAAGTTAGTGTCCATCTCTTTTTCTTGAGTCAGTTACAGAAATAACATTTGACACTTTGGGATTTAAGGCTCCCTGTGTAATCCTTGTCTTCCTATTCTTGAATCCTATGTTATGATACCTTTCTGTGTTGTTAGGATGTGTGCACACCATATCCTTAGATGCACCTGGTTTTCCCGTATTCTGGGACCTCAGCTCCGGATTCTGCCTTCAATCACACCACTCTACGAAAAAATTCCTTCTTATATAAATCAAGATAGCTTTAAGCTGGAAGGCTAGGAAAACAGTTTCCAAGACCCTGAAAACAACCCTTAGTAATTCTACCTCTTGAATCCTTATGTACAGACTCAAGTTATCCTCAGGAAAGATTCGAACTGTAGTTTCTCTTAAAAGGCAATTTACAAACACAGATACTGTAAACTTTTTTATTTTCTTATCTTTTGTCAACTGTCATTGCACATTTTAATGAGATCTTGCTGCAAGGATATACTGCATTTGTCTTTTTTAGGGAAAGTAGTTTAGTGACTTATTAGTATCTCTGTGTCTGTAGGTGTTCATTTAACCTGTTTCAGATGTTTCCTGAAATTATTTTTCTATAGGAGACAGATTTTATTGCTCTGAATTTATTTTATATTTCTTGATTCCCATTTCTATTTCTATATTTCTATTGTTCTATGAAGATTTTCATGTTACATTTTACTAATGTAAATTTTAGATATGATATTTTGTTAATTGCTTTCCACATGTACTTAAATAACTTTTTTCAGAGTACAACTGAGAAATTTGTCAGGTTCAACAGTGTAGCCATTATATAATCCAGAGGAGCCTCCTTGGTTATACAGTGTAAACACAAACTCTAAGAAAAATAAATGGCTTTTCTCAAGAAAGTATGTCCTTTTTACAATTTTTCCTCATTACTCAATTCCCACACTTTTTCCCCAAGAAATGCACAAATAGAATTTAAGAGGCTACTGTATTTCAGACTCATTTGCTTATTACTTTACATTAGAATATAATTATTTTTTAAAATACTTGTAATAAATCACCATTACATTTAATTATACTCATATAATTGCATAGGTAGGTGAAAGAGATGTTTGCAGTTTATGTGCTAAAGTTTAAGATCAGTAACTAAGAATAAGGGATGACAATCTTGCTACCCACAGTCCTTGGGATTGTTAAGATATTTGTGAGGCATTTTGAACCTGTCAGAAGAATGATGCCATGTAAGTTTAATTATTACTTTGATGTTTTTAAGAAAGAATGAAATCTGTTTTATAAATAGAAAGTCTAAAGAGAGAATTGGGATTTTATCAATGTAATTAATCTAATCACTTAATCAGTGAATTTATAAATGTTTGTTTTCAGGTTTTTTTTTTAACTTTAAATTATGTAGCATAAGAATATGGTTTGCACATAGGTTTTAGACACCTGGAAACTTTTTTAAAAGAAAGATCAGAAATGAATTGCAATGTTATTATAAAAGAGACCTGAAGTTTTTTGCCTAATGTTTAATCTACAAGCTTATGAGTGACCCATCACAGTCAATTCACATAGGAGCCCATTCTCCCTTGGCAGGATTAAAGTGCAGGTTAGCAGCAAGTCCTGGGGGTTCTCAGCACCCGTCTTCAAAGATTTGCAGGAATATTTGAATCCTCTAAAGAACACTGTCTAGATGGGAATTTGCTAGTACAGTGACTTTTTTCATTGGTCTTTGGTAATAAATCCAAATGCCTTATTTGGTAAGAACCAAGAGAATGATGCTGCTCTTTTGCAGATTAAACCTTTAACAGGTATTTTGTTGCTGTGAAGGGGTGGGACACCAACCTTCTACTTTTGATGTTAATTGGAAAATATTGATTTAAATGGAACTAGTCTGTCATGCTGATAATCGTGGCAGCTTTAGGTAAGATCACTAGATCTATTCCAAATAATAAAAGGGTAGTTACTGTCCAATTGGTAAAAAACACTAAACATCATTTTGATAACCCCTGATAGACAGAACCTTTTCCCATAGTTTTCATAAATATATGTGTCCTGCGTATGTTTCATCATAAAAATGTATATGATGTAAGATTATACTTATATGTTTATGAATAAAGACTGTGTTGTATATAAATGACTAGCCTCTAGGAATGAAACTGAAATTTTTGTTTTTTCTAATTACACATATTTTCAACTCTATTCGGAAGAAGTAGATTAACTTTGCATTTGTAAGTTCAAAAGAACATCAGTTATTATAAAAAGGAATCTAAAATTTTGAGTGACATTTTGTCTTATTTAAAGATTTCATTCTCTATATGAGCTGAAATATCTATACGCAGGGCACTGAGATGAAAATATATTCCTCATTTTTTACTCCAACACAATGACAGAAGATTTAATGTACATAATCCGTTTCAGACCAGTAAGACACTTTAAATGTATAGCTGGTCTTTTTTATAGTTGCGTTTTCTAGAAGAATGCCAGTGTATTTCTATGCTTGGCATAAATGTGTCTGTACAAAGCAGTGGTTTTTATTCACTATGATTTAAATAATAGTTTATCTATTATGTCTAAATTTAAGTTGATTTGAAGTCTGCTGTCCTAACAATGGCTACCAGACTTCTTAGAAAACATATTGTTAGCTTGCTAGCATATCTTCAAAGTCACACAAAACACTACATTGTTAGGAGAAGAAAAACTCAAACATCTTTTCTATTATGTGGCCACAAACCCCTAGCCTCAAAAGTCTTAGTTATTTGAGATTGTCGTGAATGTATGAAGCTAGGGTTAGGTGTCTTAGCATCAGGAACACTCCTTTCATGAGACTATTAATGGCCGTATGCATATTTCATAGAGCTGTTCAATGCAGTGCAGTGCTGAACATTCCAGGGTAGTATCACCATTACTAAGAGCTGTATTTATGTTTCCTGTTCTGTTATTGCTCAGCATGCACAAGGGTAGAGTTTAAATCTTTATTCATTTCATTTTTTAATGTTGCTTTTGTTCTCCTTATCGTGTTCTGGCTTTCCCAAGGATATATGCCTTCAACGAAAAGTCACGTGTGCATTACTAATTGTATGCTATTGTATTTACAGTTCCTAGTGGTAGCACTGTGAAGCTACTAATTCTTTTGCTTCACTTGATGTAAAATAATCTGAGTGTCTTTGATAGCAGCGAAACAGTATTAATTGTTTTGTACATTTCTTGGTCATTCTTCTTAGGTGGTCTTCATAATCTATTAGAACTTTCAGTGAGATTTTTGTAATGTCATGCCTCCAGCAGTGATTAAATTGGTAATTAATGAACACTCTTTGGCAATGTAAACCACATCCCGTTAATTTTCCCTTTTGAGTTTTTAGAAGTTGTCTTCTGTGTCAGAAATCATTGCGCCACCTTGCTATGGCCCCTTGGCATGAAACCACAACGACTTGATTTTTGCAGCCATTAGTAGATCAGAGCAGTAATTTCACAGTATTTTGGTCAAGGTAATTATAATACCAAGAACTGAGTAGATTTGAAAATTCAAGGAAGAAGTCCAGAAATACCAGGTGAGCTTCCTTGTGTTCACTGGAACGTTATGATTAGTTTAATTGGTCTTTGTTTGATTTTAGCCGCAGAAACTATTTGTGCCATAGTAGTGCAGTGACTTTATACTTGAGTGTTTCTGACCTTCTTTGACAGGGGTGGTGCAAAAATCAGCCCTTTGAAATAGTCCCCTTCCCAAAAGGGGGTTAAACTGCATTTTAAAAAATTAGCTATAGAAAGGAAAGCTCTCTAATTAATCTCCTAAAATCTTACTCTAATTTATGAGATGCTTAGCAAGTTATTTTCTCTGTGTATTTAAAGTATTTGCAACTATTTTGATTTTTAAAAAATTTTAAACTATTAGTCTTTGTTGCCTCTATATACTGTTTCAGTATTACAAAAGAACCTTGCAATGTGAGTGAAATGAGAAATGCTACTTTAACGAGAATGAAATTGAAATGTGACTTTCTTTTTTGTCACAAAGTAGATAAGTATTCCCATACCACACTAATTGCTTATATGTGTACTAGCCCTCTGTGATACATTGTGCACATCAGAATTTAGAGTCACTTGCCTGATGGCTTCTAAAAGGATTGTGTTGGTCACCTTCTCTGGAAGCCCTTAATGAAACCAAATAGTTTGCTTGAAGTTTGGACCTAACCATCGGGGTGTTTCATGCAGTGTTGTCAGTTGATGTTCATGAATTGACTTGAATAAAGATCAAAGTGTTCCTCCAAATGAAGAATCTGTGAGACAGCTCCTTCAGTTGCGCCTCAAGAGCTAATCAAGCCATCAGTTCTTCATGCACCCTACATGTCTTTAGAATTTAATAC
>PVKM010024725.1:17500-20394 GCA_004027735.1 Carollia perspicillata
AGCAGCTACATTGACAGTTTCTCATGTTCTAATTCACCTTCACAAATCCATGGAATCATTTTTTGGCTGAAGTAATGTTAGTCAGTGACATTTGTGGCATTTATAAAAAGGACCCCCCGTGGCAGCCATTTTTATTTGATTCTTAAGATCCAAAGGCTGCTGAAAGAACAATTGAATAAAGTTAAGGATTGGAGAAGCTGGATTTTCTTGTTCTCTGTGAAATGAAACTCTAGTCTTTTTCTTCCGCTTCCCCTTGAAAGCAAAAGTCTGCTAGGGGGTTGTAGCTGTGTCAAAGCCGCTGGGATGCCACTGCTGATCACTTTAATTACTACGACTAAGGAGGATAAAATTAAAAGTAGCACCATTGAAGCAGTGGAAGAAAGCTTGCCTAGATGTCGGTGAACTGTGAAATATAAAAATTGCATACCAATACATTTTTATGGAAAGGAAACAAGGAATTACATTACTTATTCTTGAAGAGTTTGTCCTTAAATTGTCAAGTTTTGCTAGTGCATCTATCTATGGCAGATTGTAGGCCATTTCAGAATGATAAGGAAAATATAACTTGAAGACATTCTGTGAAAGGGCCAAATATTTTTTCAGTTTATGTCCAAAGTGGTTACTTCTGATCTAGCTTCTATATTTGAAATTTTTAAATGCATTTATTGAAATACAAGCCCTTTGCACCATAACAGGACTTTTGCCTTGTTCTGAAGATGTTAGCGAAGAGAAAGTAAAGCTTAAATGTACCACGTTCAGCACTTTTCTGAAGGCTTATAATTTAAGGTTGGAAACCTAAGTTTTAAATTAATATAAACAAGTTAGTTTCTCTTCACCTCTCAGCATTCAATAGCACAAAGGGGAATTTAATCTGATTTGTATAGTCTAAATGTAAGCAAAAAACTGGGTTTAAAAAAAATCGCAGTAACAGTAGGGCCTCAGAAAACTTCTGTACACCAGTTAAATAATAGGTAGGACCAGTACTTTGAAATCAGACAGACACTGATTTTCTTACTGTGCCATTTACAAGATGTCTGACCTCGGGCAGTGTATTTAAGTGAGATTCAATTTCTGTCAAATCAGAAAGAAAGTAGTTGACCTTACAGAGTTGTGAGTAGTACACGAGACAACATGCAAAAACCACTGTGCACAGGCATGGGACTAGTATTGACTCAAAAATGTGTTACAGTTTTTAAAAGATGGTTTTGGAGAGGGAGGCTTCCCAAAGTACAGCTGCCATCAAACCTTCCAAAGAGTACTTCCATCTTACAAAATCTAGATTACCCACATAACTTGGTCTAACTAAATAATTCTATGTAGAAAAAAGTAAATGTCATCAGACTTTCAGAAATAGGAAGCTTAATTACTTCAGTTATTTAAGTGAATTGAGACAAAGCAGGTAAATCAAAGGTATATAGTTTGTGTTGAAGTTTTCAACTGTGCTTTTCTTTTTAATATCAGTCTTCATGTTACTTCTCTATCCCAGGGAAGAGATTCCTTTTATTTTTTTCAGCAGACATAGTAAATATGATTTATTTATAACTCTGAGTCTCTGTCTTCTTTTGAATACAGAACAGTCAAAATAGATAGCAATAACTCATTTCTGTACTTGGGTAGGTAGGAAAACCATCATTGTCAGAAATACTCATTATCTACCTATTTGAGCAGTTTGTGCTGAATGCTATTAAAAAATTATGAAATAATGATTTTCCTTACTCTCTGGTCATTTTATCCTTTTGACATAAACATTATGTGTTTTTTGAGGAAAATATGATTAGATTTTGTTGCTACCTAGTCTTTAAATATTACTACAAAACCTGACTTTAAAAAATGTTTTTTGTTTTTTAATTTTTTTATTGTTGTTCAATTACAGCTGTCCCCGTTTTCATCCATTACTCTCCCCTGCCCTACCCACCCTCCCCACCACATTCAATCCCCTACCCTGTTGTCCTTGTCCATGGGTCTTTTATACTATTTAATGAAATAGTTTTATTTATAATGAATCCGGAAATTACTATCAAATTAAAACTGGTTACATAATCATTTGCTTTAATTACAAGCTTTCCTTCTGACTTTAACAGCTAACTTCTATTTTCTCAGTTGGTTCTTTGTCTTAAGGGAAGTTAATGGGTGAGAAAACAAACAATGCAAATATGCCATCCCACTGGAGAGCTCTAGGCCCAAGCAGAATTTCTCTGTGGTGTTAGGACATTAGTAGAAAAGTAAATCAAGGCAATCTGATAGGGAACTAGAATTCTGTCAATCAGGCTCAAGATTTTGTGCTATGTCCATAAACTTTGTTTACTGTAGGGGTTTATGAGTTGTAACCTGCCCTTGCAGTCTGTTAATGAGGCTAAATCTCGCTACTTGAGAATTGAATTACAGCACACCTCTGGGCTAATGGTTGTAAACAGAAAGTCTCATTAGGGCTGCATTCTAGTTTGTTCATTTGCATTTTTTCTATTGTATAGAGAACAATGATGGGTAAATAGGTACAAACAAATAATTTACATGGAAATTGATAAAGTGTCCCTAATTAGTATTTAGAGTTGGTTTTATTGATGATTGCCTGCTTTAAATTGCACTCTTGCTCAGTCCTCTGGAACATCTGCAGAAGGAGTGTGGTTGGGGGATGGAGAGGAGGGCATGGGGAAGGTGGTAGCTTGTGAGAAAAAAATTAGGTTCTCATTCCATAGTTAGAAAAGGAGAATCATTTATTTCATTTAACTCAGTTAAGATGACCTAAGACCACCTCATCTTAGTCTGAATCACCAAATTCCAGCTCTACAAGAAGTTATTATTCATGCAGTGAAATTCACATAAACCTAGTTACTTGAGGCATATCCAATAATGATTTTTATTAGTACTCTTAACTTTTCTTAAGTTTGAAAAAT
>PVKM010024726.1:0-20281 GCA_004027735.1 Carollia perspicillata
CCCTGAATTACCAGATGAGATTATTTGCCAATACAAATGTACAATGAAGGTTCTCAAAATTCTAGGCATAATTTAACAGCATGGAATCAAACTAAATATTCAGCAATTAAAGAGTAACTTAATACATATAATTGGATATTATGCAGCCATTAAAAAGTAATGCCAGAAATCTGTATTTATTGCTTTATTGTCTGGTTGAGTCGTGTGTGTGTGTGTGTGTGTACACACACACATATAAACACACACACATAATTCAAGGACATGTTCATTGATTTTTAGAGAGAGAGGAATGGAGAGAGAGAGAGAGCAAGAAACATCAATTGGTTGCCTCCCATTCTTTCCCTGACCTGGCTATTGAATCCACAACCAAGGTGTATGCCCTAACCAGGAATCAAATCAAACCAGCAAAGTTTTGGTGTATGATGCTCCAGCCAACTAAGCCACACCTGCCAGGGAAAACGATATGTATATTTTTATGTGAAAGGGCCAATTGAAGAATTGCATTATAACAATTCAGTTCTTTTCTTACACAGGCTGTCCCTATGCTGCACATTGTTGCACTTAACACATGCCTCTCAGCAACGATCTGTCCCCCAAGTGTTCTACTTCCTTCCACTTCCTCACTATGTTCATCTTTTCCACCTAAAAGCTCAAATGTCTTAACTTTAAATATTTGGGACCTGACAAACTTATTAAGATATGACCATTCCATCTTTACAGGAGATATGATGAGTTGTCCAATCTGTTGTTATTGTTACTTCTCCATCATGGAATATAATTATATCTTTTTAATAAAATCACTTATTCCTTTTTAGCTTTGAAGTTGCATAGTCTCCATCCTAGTTAATTCCAGCCCTCTAGTTTCTCTACACCCACATGTCAGGGACAGAACTGAAGGAGAATATCTCTTAAACAGACAGAGTCAACCCTATCTGATAGCCTTACTAAAATTTTCTGATAAATTTATTTTGACACTCTCAAAAACACCTAATTCATACATTCTCTTGTCTCTAAAACCCACTTACAATCAATTATAGGCTGTCTTGCTTCTTTGCTGAGCTTGCTTTATACTTCAATGAGAAAATGGAAGATTTTTGAATAGAAACCCCATGATCTTCTCCATAACAAATGTAAAAATTTACTTTCTCAACATCTATATTCTCTTTTTGCCCTTGTGTTAAAATTAATTCAGTGTCCTGCCTCTTATAAATTCCAACTTTTTTATACTTGACTACTTTTCTGTATACTTTCTGAAGGACTTGGCACTTGTGACTACCCCATCTTTTGTTGAAATTTAAATATGGCTTTCCTTATTAGTTATTTTGAATATATTTTATTGTTTATATATTACAGTTGTCCTGATTTTCTCCTTTTGCCCCCCTTCAACAGTACTCCCCATTTCCTCCAGCAAAACCCCCCTTAGTTCATGTCCATGGGTCTTGCATATAAGTTCTTTTGCTATTCCATTTCCTATACTGTTCTTAACATTCCCTGTGTATTTGAACCTATGAATTTGTATTTCTTAATGCTTGCACCTTTTCCCCCATTTTCCCCTTCCCACTCCAAAATGATAACTCTCCAAATGATCTCCACATTTATGATTCTGTTTCTGTTCTGTCTGTTTGCTTAGTTTGATTTTTTTAGACTCAGTTGTTGATATTTGTGAATTTATTGCCATTTTAATGTTCATAGTTTTGATCTTCTTTTTCTTAAATAAACCCCTATAATATGTCATATAATAATGGCTTGTTGATGATGAACTCCTTTAGCTTTACCTTGTCTAAGAAGCATTTTATATGCCCTTCAATTCTAAATGATAACTTTGCTGTATACCCAAAGAGGACCATACCAAGACACATCATAATTAAAATGCCAAAGGTTAAAGATAAAGAAAACATCTTAACAGCAGCAAGAGAAAAACAGTTACCTGCAAAGAAGTTCCCATAAAACTGTCAATTGATTTCTCAAAAGAAACTTTGCAGGCTAGAAGGGACTGGCAAGAAATATTCAAAGTGATGAAAAACAAGGACCTACAACATAGATTACTCTATCTGTGGCTGTCCTAATTTGTCATTGATAATATTTTTAAGTATAGTGTAGAAGCTCTCATTCTTAAGAAAGAAAGAGGAAAAAACGTATTTGTTCTCATATATCTCCCTCTACCACCCCATTTATTTCTGCCTGTTGTTTTTCCTACAGCAATATTTTGATAATGGGAAAAAAAGAGGAAAGGTTAAGACAAGGAACAGGTGTAAAGGACCCAAGACAAAGGCAATGGGGGGTTGGATTGAATGGGGGAGGTGGGGGGTGGGTAGGGCAAGGGGGACAATTTAGGAAAAATGGGGAAAACTGTATTGGACAACAATGAAAAACAGAAAATAATAAATAATACAAGATAAAAAATAACTAAAATTGTTTTAAATGTGAAAATGAATGCTTCATATCACCGTATAAAGCTCTAAGAATAACACGGAGTTTTAGAACTGAGTATCAAAGACATTAGCATGGATTAATTAATTGCTTTCAGGTTTTCCTTTAGAGTTAGTGGTTATGATTGCAATGTGGATACATGGAATATAAAAGTGGAAACTAGAATGTAGAACCACACTCCAGAATTTCATTGTACATTCTCATGCTCATTTACCTTGATGAAATTACTCACTCAATTGGATATTTTTATAAAAACTAAATATAAAACTATTAAAATGTATCTGTTTTCAGAAAAAAATGAAATAAAAAGTCATGTATGTATTCTGCCACTAACCTTCTTTCTGAATTCTTTAACCATTGCTGTCATGATTTCATCTAAACCACTGCATGAAACTGCTCTTGTCAAGGTCACTAAATTCAATTGCCCTGCATTTGTCTTCATCTTATAACCTCTCAGCTTCAATTGACACATTTAATGTTTTTTCTCCTATTTACACCATTCTCTGGTCTTAACTTCAGTTATAACTCATTTTCTAGATTTTCCTCATCTCAGACTGTTACTGTATAATTTGAAGGCTACTTTTCCTTTTCCAAGTCTTAAAATTTTTATTTCCGCAGGCTCCTCCACTTCCTTGTATATTGTTCTTTCTTATGATAGCTCATTACATCACAGGGCTTTAAAATGTGTTAGCATTTTATACACAGTGAAGATACTTTTGGCCATGTGTTCTAACACTACTCAGATCGTTCTGGTATGCTGGTTGTTTCCAACAATAAAAATATGTTGTAAACTAATGGCCTGAGAGATAGAAAGAATCTAGAAAAGTGAGTTGTAACTTAAGACTAGAGAATGTTCTAAATAGGAAAAGTCATCAAATGCTTGAATTGAAACTGAGACGTTAGAAGATGAAGGCAAATGCAGGGCAATTGAATTTAGTGACCTTGACGAGAGCAGTTTCTTGTAGTGGTTTAGATGAAATCCCAACTGCAATGGTTAAAGAATTCATGAGTCAGATTTCCATAGTGCTGACTGGAAACTAGGGCAACTTCATCTCTCACAGACACCACTCTAATGCATGGATGTAATAGGGAGAGGGGAGCATGTGAGCTGCATAGGTGCCAGCCCTGGTGGGATATACTTGGCCAGTGACTTCAGCTGTGCATGAGCTGGCTTTGCCCTTTTTTCCAGGTGGAAATATGCCTTTGCTATTGTGGTTTTCATTCAGCCAATCTTTACTGATCATAAACATGGCACTGAAATGGGAGTCGAGAGCAGAGATAGTAATAACAGCAACTCACATGTAGAATTTACCCTGTGTCAGACATGATCCTAAGTCCTATAATATATGAGGTAATTTAATCCTGCTCTAGCACATTTTACAATGAGGAACTAAAATTTAGTAAGATTAAGTTAATTTCCGAAGGTCAAAGGGCTGATCAAAGCCAGGGTAAAGCTGGCTTTGAACCAAGGAGACTGGGCTCCAGAGTCCTTGAAGTCACCCGCTGGTGAGGAGAAACAGAACAATCGCCACATTCCAGCGTGGTAAGAACTGAACGAGAGATTTGGAACATGAATTAACTCAAAGGAGATCGATCTTTCCTCTGCCTGAGAAGGGATCCCAGAAATTGTACCATTTGAACTAGACCTTAGAAAAAGATAAGATATTTCTATTAGAGTGGGAATCTCTCAGAGGAAGTATATACAATTGGAGAAGGGTGTGGCAATCCTGAGGCACTTGGGAAAGTTCAAGGAGGCTGGAGCATAGACTTGTGTGCTTGTGTCTGGGAGGAACTGGTTCAGTATGATGCAGGCACTAGCTTGAAGATCAACAGACTGGGCTCGAGTGCAGACTTTGTCTGACTCAGCATGCTTCCTAATTTCTGTTATAAGGCAGTTGGGCAAGAAAAAAATGTCTCAGGTGCCTCTCAACTCACATTATCTGTAATTCTGGAAAACCTCAAATAAATCAAAAGTATCTTATCCTGATATTCTAAAACAAGACTCATCACTCCTGGAGGTGAATCCAGATGACCTCAGCCTTGTTCTATGGCCCATTACTCAGGCCTCACCTGTTATTGAATATTATTGAAAAATAGGGTAGGCAAAGGTCAAGGTTGTTGAGGACTACAAAGGTTCCTGGGTTGTGTTATTTTCAGTGCTAAAAAAACAGGAAAGAAAGAAAGTCCCTGCAAACCAAGATAAATTGGTTAGTTGGTTGCCCTATCTGTAGGCTAGTATTTTAATATGCCATAAAGCAGGGTCAACATTCATCACAAGTCACAATAGGTAGAAATCAAATTGGTATATTTGTGAAGAATAGAATAATTTTGAAGCCGAGAGATATTTATTTAATTTTTTAAATTAATTTCACCAGTACTATTTGACTTACTTTATCAGTTTGTGTTACTTAAGGGGCCTGTTTCTGAGCTTAGCAATATATGTTTGGACCTTTTTTTTCTCTCCCAGTTGAATGGATATATATATATATATATAATTTATAGAAAGGATACAACTCTATTACTTCTGATTATTTAAATATTACATGTTCTCTGTAAAAATAATGAATAATACATAAAAGTTAAAAGTCACTGGAAATTATACCACTCTAAAATTATTACCATGAATACTTTGTTGAACATACTTTCCAGCATTTTTGTACGTACACATAATGTTTCTGTGTGTATGTACAATTCAATATATTTAGGATCACATTGTCAATAGTTGTTTTTATTATAGACCTCTTCATTCTGATTTATTTTTTCCTCACTTACATTTGTTTATTGTTTTTCCTACTTAATCCCAGTCAAATATGGTAACTACTGTCAATTTCTTGGGTCATATCCTTTCATTTAGTTCAGGTCCTGGAGGTATGGATTCCAAAACGGGATTACATGTCGAGATGTACTAAGGGAAGTACCTATGAAAGATAAAGGGAACAAAGCAGAAGCTGACAAGAGCCTTTAGATGGCTCTAACTGCTGAGGAGAAGAGAAAGGTAGAGAGTCTGAAGCCGTAGTGTAGTTTTAAGAAAGTTTGGTGAAGCCAACAGGGACTCAATTGGCCAAAGTCACTCAGTTGGCAGCTTGCATGAATGGGCCTACATTATTAACCATGTAGTGCCCAGTCGTTGGCTGACATCAGCTGAAGAAAGTGTGGCCTTAGCACCACAAGCATTGGACCTAGAAGGACAACAGCTGGTATGTTTCCTGCAGCAGAATATCTGAGCACTACATAGCTTTCTCCATGTTACTATAGCAACATATAAATCCATAAGCATATTGGGAATTGGTAATTATTTTTACAAATATAAAATCATTTCATATACACTACTCTGAGTCTTAAATTTGTCATTTAACACTATCATGGATTCCACTCAAGTAAAGCAATGTATGCATATAACTCATTGCTTCTAGGGATATCATACTTGATATTATTTCCAAATTAAAACTTCTTGAACTATTTTATATAAGTGGGGATTCTCTTAAAAATCTTAGTGTGAAATAATATAATACACTTGTAAAGAAGAAACATCCCTGCATATGCGTGTGTGTTATCCAAGTGAAAAAGTTGCTTTTAGTTTAATTTAAACATTTAATCCATCTATAATATGGATCAATGTGTCTTGGTGTGTGGCATGAGATTGGATCTGAAACTTAGTTGTTGCTTTACTCCTCCCTTTTTGGCAGTGAGGCTTCCAAAATTTTGTTGACATCATTTGTCCATTGCCATCATCCTTCTTATTATTTTTATCTTCATGTATTTATGTTTCAAAATGCATCTCTGATATCTTTTTTCTCATTTTTGTTTTGAGAAATAAGTACAAATAAAAACTGTGTCAACATATTTTATAATTTATACTTACATATGAACTATTAGCTCATGACCCAGTTTTAAAAAGTTAGTATTTTATTTGGAGTTATATATTTTAAAATGAATAAATTTACAGGTAGTTTATATTATTTTAAAGTTTTGTCTTTGCATTTAAGAACATGATATGCCATTGTATGACCTTGTTTTATGTGTTTTAATAATTTCCTTTTTATATGTGGTAAGTTTTATTTTTAAATTAATTTCTAGTCCTGACTGGTGTGTTTCAATGGATTGAGTGCCAGTCTGCAAACCAGGGGGTTGCTGATTCAATTCCCAGTCAGAGCACATACCTGGGTTGCAGGCCAGGTCCCCAGTAGGGGGATCATGAGCTGCAACCAACCACACATTGATGTTCCTCTCCCTTTTTTCCTCTCTTCCCCTCTCTAAAAATAAACAAATAAAATATTTTTGAAAAATTAATTAATGTTTGTGTGTTATAATTTTGTCACTTTTCAAAACAAAATATTTCCAATTTTTACTTATATCTGGTTAATGCTAGTGCAGACAGCAGCCATATTTTTTAGAAATGGATCATATTCAACTACCTTAACTAGTTCATCTGAATGTCTGTTTGTTTTTTAATTTGCCATCTTGTTCTACCTAGATTTGTTAGCATATAATGTTTTGTTTTTCCTCTGGCCTTTATCTGAATTTATTAAAAATGTCTTAATTTAAATAAAAGCAATTCTGATGGGCATCCCCTTATCCATATTTTAATGAAAATTTATTATTTTGACAGTTATGTTTTTTGTGTGTATGAGATGTTTATCATTCCTTTATTATTATTTTAATTTAATTTTAAAATGAAAAATGAATACTTAATTTTAGTAAATAATATTTAATGTTTTAAATATCTGTATAACTTTTCTCCTTTAATAGCTTAATAAATATGAGCCCTATATGCCTGTCATATATTGATTTACTAAATTACTATTGAATTACCTGTGGTAGTATTTTATTGAAGATTAATGCATCTATGTAGGTATATATCTATTTCTAATTATATAAATATGTTCATTCTATAATTTTCTTTCTTTGTATTATCTTTATTTGGATTGTTTTTTAATTTTATTCCTCCTTTATAAAATTAATTGAGATGTATCCATCTAGGCCTAGCATCTGTAAAATTTTAAGTAACTTTGTAATTATTAATTATTTAAAAGAAGCCTAGAACTAGAAAAAAAGAAACTATCTTGTTCCTATGCATTTTGGAGAGGGAAGAGTAAAATTGTTAATTACTTTGCCAACATCTTTTATAGTAACTGATCAATTCAAATTTCCTGCTTTTCCTTTGGTAGTTTTCATGCTTTTAAATTTTCTGGTATATCATTCTTTTCTTCTGGACTTTCAAATTTATTGGTATTTTAAAAATGACTATAATCAAAATCTCTTAATTCTACCTTCTATCAAGAGACTGAACTAAAGGACAGCCATAATCTGGAAGACATGGATGGCCATGATCTGATATGTGATTAAAGATTGTACAAAGTCAGATTAAGAATTGAACAAACAGGTAGAAAAAACTTGAAGGCAAATAATAGAGCAATTATACTTACTTTATTATTTCACAGTACCATTGTTTTTTTTAAAGGGACATTGTTAATATGTATACCAGGATTTGAATTTCAAGTATCATACTAGATTGCAACCAAATTTCTCAGTTTCATCAGAGGAGTCAGTCTCATACCCTATCATACTCTCCATCTCTCACATAATCACACCTGTAAAATAATCTTAACTGTTATACTTAGAGAAACTGAAAGGAGAGGTGAGGAAGGGTCACCTCATGAAAGACCTTTAAGTCATAATATGCCTTTTGGACATTAATATGAGGACAATGGATGTAGACTACAGAATTATATTAAGTACAACTTACTCAGTGAAACAGGTTTATTTAAATTCTCTAATTATTTTCTCTTAAAGTAGTGGCTAAAAACACAAGTCTTGGAATTAGGCAAACCTTCCTACATTTATTTGCTTTATGACTTTAAGCTCAGTCTCCAAGTCTTAAAATGAGGATATTAATGTTGTTTTCACATGGGACATCTAAAATAATAAAATGGTAAAGTATGTATAAAGTACTTATTAAATAGTAAGTGAACACTCAATAAATGGTTGGTATAGTCAGTCATCATCATGATCATTATCTTCACCCTCATCATCATTGTTATTATCTTAATGCTAGAGGCGTATATGGACATGGTCTTTTTAGTGAGACATGTAGATTTTCCCACAGACTCAATAGCAGAGAGAAAAGAGAGCATAGCTGGAAGGCAGAATTGAAAGTCTATTCTGCTACTAACTGATGTGGACAGTTACATTTTTATTTTTGTTTTATTTTTCTTTTAAGAATATTTGTGAAAAGGCCTCTATCCTGGTTTCATAGCTTGCTAAAAACACCGCATTCTAATTGCTATAATTCCAGAGTTTCTGATAAAAAGGATTAATGTAATAATAATTATAGTGATAAACAAACACAGAATTGGCATTTTCTGAAACACACTGGATCCCTCTATAATTTATAGATAGTATCTCCTAAAATATAGCAGTTTTATTAGGGTAACTCTATAGCAGCTATAACAAATGCTTAACAGTTCCATGGCTTAACATAGTACGAGTCTCTCTCTGTCTCACATCAAAGTCTCCTTGTGTGACTTTGGGATCTGTTCCTTCCTTCTTGCAGCTCTGTTGTCTTATGGCCCCCATTTACAGCTCCAAGAATGATGGGAAGAATGTGTGGGGAGGGTGTCCTGGCTCTTCACTCCCTCAGTTTCAAAATATTACTCTTTAATTCCAATGACATTTTAGTGGTCAGATCTTAGTCACATGGACACCTGTAACCGCATATTTCAGCCTTGGATTACCTCCAGTCAAGCTATTGTAGTGTCCAGGAAAAGGAAAAGAGTTTAGATGCAGAGATGCAGATAGGCAAGTATATACCCATTTATGTAAAAATCCAGCTACAGTTCAGTAAGGATTTGTCATGATCTCCAAATCTGTAAATAATCTCTTTTTTAAAAAAACTTTATTGAGTATGAATAGAGAGCAACTGTACTATTTCACTTAAACTTATCATGACAAAAGCAGTAATATTTCCCAGTCATTTATATTTGTGTTCACATATATGAGAGGGAAAAATGAGATAAGTATATGTGTACATAATAATGGAATACTGTTTCCTATTTTCTCTCAGGATTTGACTAAGAGTTCTTACTTAAAATGAAATGTATCCTCACAAATTAAAATAAAATATGGTTGAATTAGTTAACCTAATTTTTCACATCAATAATTATTATCTAGGCAATTTGTTTCCTTCCTTCCTTCCTTCCTTCCTTCCTTCCTTTATCTCTATCTCTCTGGCTCTTTTTCTTTCTTTCATTTTATTTTTTGTGCCAGGCTCTCAGAACAGTCTGAGCTATACCACAATCTGCCCTGGGGTCCTGGCCACAGAGCCAGTCAAAGAAACCTACATAATGCAACCTTTCTTTCTTATTTATATTTTATTGTTTATGCTATTACAGTTGTCTCAATTTTTCCCCTTTGTCCCCTTCCACCCAAAACCCCACTCCCTCCGGCAATTCCCACACCGTTGTCCATGTCCATGGGTCATACATACATTTTCTTTGGCTACTCTATCACCTATGCTGTACTTTATATCCCCATAAATATTCTGTAACTAACAATTTGTACTTCTTAATCTCTTCACCTTTTTCACCCATCCCCCTGACCTCCTCTCATCTGGTAACCATCAAAACATTCTCTATATCTATTATTTCTTTTCTGTTCTGCTTGTTTGTTTATTTTGTTTTTTTTTACATTCAATTATTCATAGGTATGTATTTATTGCCATTTATTGTTCATATCTGGTATTCTTCTTCTTAAAGAAGACCTTTTAGCATTTCATATAATATTGGTTTGGCGGAGATGAACTCCTTTAGTTGTTTTTCTTGTCTGGAAAGCTCTTTATCTTCCTTCAATTCTAAATGATAACTTTGTTGAGTAGAGTAATTTTGGTTGCAGGTCCTTGCTTTTCATCACTTTGAATATTTCTTGCTAATCCCTTCTAGTTTGCAAAGTTTCCTTTAAGAAATCAGCTGACAGTTTTATGGGGGCTACCTTATAGGTAACTATCAGCTTTTCTCTTTCTGCTTTTCAAATTTTCTCAATGAATTTAAACTTTAGCATTTTAATTCTGATGAGTCTTGGTGTGGGTCTCTTTTGTTTCTTCTTGTTTATGATGCTGCACTTTCTGAATTTATGTCTATTTCTTGTACAAGTTAAGGAAGTTTTCTGTCTTTTTTTTTTCAAATAGGTTTCCAAGTTCTTATTCTCTCTCTTCTCTTTCCAGCATCCCCTTGCTGTGAATGCTGGTATGCTTGAAGTTGTCCCAGAGGATCCTAACACTATCTTCATTTGTTTAGGATTCTTTTTTCTTCTCATTGTTCTGATTTTTTTGTTTTTTCCTTCTGTATGTTCCAAATCTCTGATTTGATTCTTGGTTTCAGCCACTCTACCTGTTGATTTTGTGTGAATCATTTTTTATTTTAATTAGTGTATCCCTTGTTTCTGACTGGATCATTTTTATGCTGTTGAGAGCCTCACTAAGTTCCTTGGGCATTCATATAATCAGTATTTTTGAAATCTAAATCTAGTTGAGTGCTTGTCTCTATTTTGTTTAGTTCTTTATCTGGAATTTTTTTTTCATTTAGACCATACTTCTTTTTTCCTCATGTTAGCATCCTCCCTGTGTTTGCTTCTATGTATTAAGTAGATCTGATACATCTCCCAGGCGTGGTAGAGTGGCCTAATATAATAGGTGTCCTTTAGAGTCCAGTGGTACAGCCTCCCTTATTACTCAAGCTGGGTACTGAAGGTGAACCCAGCAAGTGTGCTATGTATACTCTCCTCTTGTAGTTGAGCCTTGGTTGCTGTTGGCACATCTGAAGTAATCCACCACTTGTGTTCTGTCTGGGGTAATACAGCATAAGCTACAAACAAAGTGATCTGTAGATGACTGTTACTCATGCTGGGCTTAGAGCAATCAAGGCAAGGATAAACTGGGAACCAAGGCTAGCTGCTTCTAGTATCAGGCCTAGGACAGTGTAGTAAGAAGTATGGGGCTCTCTGAAGCCGGATGAAACTTGTTTGAGAAAATTTAGAAATATATGAAGTGTGAACCGATACAAGCCATTTATTTCAATAACCACTGGAAACAGATTGGGTGGGCCTGAATATTGGGTGAGGCAGGGCCTTAGGGAATCACCAGGTGGGGCAAACAATGTGAACCAGGTTGACAGAGACTCAGATATGGTGTCTGCTGGCCAACACTATGAGACAGGGCTCAGAAAAGGAACAATGGCCTCTGCCAGCATTTCTGTGTGGGACAAAGCTGCCTACC
Organism: Carollia perspicillata; assembly: GCA_004027735.1. Lineage (NCBI taxonomy): Eukaryota > Metazoa > Chordata > Mammalia > Chiroptera > Phyllostomidae > Carollia > Carollia perspicillata. The sequence continues at coordinate 11,699 of PVKM010024726.1, forward strand.
CCACAGCTCTCACCCTGGTGTTGGACAATATAGCTGCCCTGGTGCTGGAGTTCAGAGTCAGTGACTCCAAGTAAGTCTGTGCATGGGCCCTTTAAGAGGAACTGCCTAGGGTTCCAGAAGTTTCTGTCTTCCACAGCTGCAATTCCTGCTGGTTTTTATAGCCATAAGTTATGCAGATTTATCTTCTCAACAGTGGAACCCTGGAAGTGGAGCCTGGGACCCCTCACTCCTGAGATATCCCTCTTTATTTTTATCTGCCACACATGGGTATGAGACCAGCCCATTCTCTGGTCTCACGTCTCTGCTTGTCCACGTTTCTGCTTCTTCTAGAAGTCACAGTGTAGTTTCTCCTTTAATTTTGTAGTTGTAAGATTTCAATTAAGCTCAAATTTCTGACAGCTTTGAATGATGGTTGTTCTATAGTTTACTTGTAATTTTGATGTGGTTGTGTGAGGACATGAGTCATGTTTACCTACACTTCCATCTTGACCAGAGGTATAATGCTGATTTCTATTATATTTAATAATTATTTTGATGTTACAATTTTCACTTCTGATAATCAGCCTATCTTCTGTATCTTTTTTAAAAATTATTGATATTGTACTAAAATTCTATTTCTTATATCACCTCTTTGATGTTTGGACACTTTCAATATTTAAAAAATTAAAAGCTGAAGAGTTATTGATTAGAGTATCTTAATTTGATATGTTCAAACAGAGAATATACAATATGATGATGGTCTTAAACTTTTTTCACAAATGTTCAGTAATATTTAAAATATTAAAATGTGCCTCTGCTTCTATACAGTTTTAACAAATAATAAATAAGGTGTTATTTTTGGAGAAACAATTGTTATTTTTTCTCAAGTAGTTAGCAGCTAAAAAGTTCAGATAATGAAAGTTCACTAATCACTTTTTTATGTATTGACATTCTTTGAATAAACAACTGATGGATAATGTCTCATCTTTTCAATCAGAAATTCATTTGGAGAAAGGAAAATGTGTTTGTGAATGTTTTAGCTGAGACTCTGATATTATTTTGCATAATTATATTGTCTGTTGACTCATTTTCTGTAGTTATTTGTATGGAACTTCTCCTAAATTGATTAATCAGTCTATTTTTTAGCCTATCTGAATTAAAGTTTTGCTTCACAAATTCTGCTTTGTTTGGACATTTTGGTACATTTTGCCTGATGTCATTTGTAAAAAAAGAAAGCACACCAGGTTCAGGACCTGGTGGTTTCCATGTTATCTTGATATATGTACCATCTGCTAGCTAGTTGCCAGTTCATATTCTCTGATATGCAGTTGGAAGAGGGTTACATAGTCACGGTGGTACTTCTCCACTCAGAAAACAGATGCTGACATAGGTCACTCCTAGGGAATTAGTGTAGGCAGAGTAGCAGATTCTTATCAGGCTCCATTTTTTCTACTTGATTTTACGGTCTTGATAGGTAGTGACACTCTCATACACAATAAAGTAGAGGCTTGGCCTCAGTCCCAGGACACTAGGAAAGCCCTTGGTCTGGCTCCCTACAGATGATTTGATTCCAACTATGATGAGGGTGTCATTTGCTCCTGACTTAAGGGTTTGAGAGTAAAATCTCAGTTGAAATTCCTCTCGTTCTGCCACTTAGTAATTCTAGAGCATATTTAGCACTTGTGACTTGGTTTTCTCATCATAAAATGAGGTAATACATGTAAAATTACATTTTATCATGTCTCATACTTAAGCACCTGATATATTTTTATGTTTATTTTTGTAGCTTGGTTTCTGATCCCCAGAAAAGGTGTCAAGCATGTTTCCTTTTGGCTTTTTTTTTGTTTTGTTGTGTTTTTTTGTTGTTTGTTTACTAACCATTTGATGTATAATTATTATTTTATTTGAAAAATATAACCATTTAGTTTTAGTTTATTTATCTGGGGAGAGATAGACATGTAATAAGCTAATATATTATATAAATCCTCAGAAGGGAGGAAAAAGATTCATAATGAACCAAGGAATAGCATATGTATGGTATTGCAGGGGTTGAAATAGTTAAGATGTGAAGGTTATCCTCTATATTTTGAAAAATTCTGTGAAATAAAAAGAGATATGGCTTTAGAGTCTGAAACTAATGGTTTAAGGAAATCTCAAAAGTAGAGATTTTTTTAGAAAGTTGTAAATTTCCCATTGAGATATGAAAGAAAAGCAAAATACTTGAAAAGACATATTTCTATACCAAAGTACTCTGATCAGCTTAGATTTTTAAAAGCAAAGACAAGATAGGAAATAGTCACATAAATATTGTAATTTTTGTTTTATTCATATTTGATATTTTAATTACACTAAGAAACTAGGACTAATTCATTAACTATTTTTTATAGATATTATATCCATTATAATTTTATAGATATTAAATCAATGAAATAAAGAGCTTTCTAAAGAAGTATCTATCTGAAAATATAATAGTCCTTGCTAATGGGAGGTTGTTCAGGTCAATACAGGATAATCACTTGCAATGGTGTTTCCTTCTGCTATGGTAACAAATAAATTCTACCATTTTAGTAGTCTAAAAGTAAAGTGGTTTATTTCTTGTTCAACAGAGTGGTTGTAGGTCTGGTGACTCTTCGCACCAAATATCCTATGAATAGTTCCTAAAGGATCCACAATTTTCATCGAATGCCTCCATAGTCACCTTTGAAAAACAGAGGGAGATGGAGAGGGCCCACCAGTTCTTAAAACCACATAGTAGAAATGAGGGATCTCTTCTTGTCACATTCCCCTTTCCCAGTATTTTTGTGTGCACCCTACTTACAAGGAATTCTTACAGATATTACCTTCCTGCGATATAGGGAACATATATCACTCATTCTCTTGACCAATCAAGGATCAATGTAATGGTTGGACTAAAAGACAAACCTAAATCTGTTGTCTGAAATTATTAATTGTATTTTATGAAATTTACCTAGCAAATTACATTGGAAAATTATACAGTAAATACAATTAAACTTTAGTGTATGAGCAGGTATAACAATTATGTTTTATCACACAGACATGCAAACCCAAATATGTATGGGCAGCAAGTTGCTTCTCTTGTAAATCTCTGTGTAGACAGATAGTTACACTTGGTGTTTGTTTTGTTTGCTCAAAGACAGCTCTAATAGTTCAGCTAGGGAAATAATATATTGAGACCAATACATAAAAATCAATATTCTATGCATAGTATTTCTACCTCTATAAATGACTCCACACTCCTCTTTGCCACCTCTGAGACCTTAATCCTTCTTTCCTGTTTATTGAATCATCCTAACTTCTGATGATAATGCTTCCAAATATTTCTTCAGGTGCAGCTGTTTCTTTTTTAACATCCCAAATTTGCTCTTCCTTAATGAAGCTCTTCATATTTCACCTTGAACTAATTAAAAACTTACATATTCCACTTTCCTCTGGCACCTCTTTTTATGTAGCTACCAAAAATCATCCACTTAAAGCTGGAGACAGCAGCCCATTGTAGTTGAGTAAGCTCTGGAGGAGACAGTGTGCAAACTTAGACAATTTTCTTAAGCTTTATCTTTAGTTTTATCATCTGCTAAGTGGGAGATTTCATAGTCTTAAAAGCAGGTGATAATGGAAATTATTTATAATTGGTGTATCACAAAACAAATGTATTAGAACAGATTCAGGCTGTAGCTGGGCTCTTGTTGAACCAGATAATAACCTTTAATTGCTGGGTCATGGGAGGTTTTGACAGCATGCCTTAGAATGGAGTAAAAAGGCAAGGGCATGTAGGATCTTACATTAATTTGGACAATGGTTATTTACCAACAGTACAGAAACAGTTCAATATTTTAATATTAATATAAACTCCCTGACAGCTGAACATCAGCTTTAGTCTTGTTAACTCGTTGAAAGCACTGAACACAGTGTAAAATTAGCCTAGGTTATATAATACTGATGTAAAATATAAATCCTAATCTTCAGGGTAATAACAAAATAAACATTTATTTTCACCCACATAAAGTCTACAGAGAGATCCAGTCGTGATGGACTTGGCTGGGAGGAGAGCTTGAGGACTTGTCCATCAGCTCCCTGGAGAGGAGACATCTGTTACTTTCGCATATATCTATTGTCCAAAGCAAGTTGCATGGCTGTACCCATCTTGAAGAGGGTGGAGAAGTGCAATTTTTTAGTGTCCTAAAGAAGAGATGAATTGGACATGTTGGTGAGCCAGGATAACATCCACAAACACAGTGTCAATGACATTGTTAAGTGTTCTAACTATTATAAAAGCTTATTCTGATTATTTCATTCACCGTTCAGATGATTTTCTTAGAGTTGCTTTACTTTCTTTATGGCCCCTAAACTTCCCCATGTAAATTCCAACTACTTTTTAAATATCTTCTACTATATCTTTTTACTTTAACTATAGTCTATCCAAGCTGAATTACTTCTTTTCCTATAAATCTGTTGCTTGTCTTTAGATCTGTGTCTCTACTGTTAATTCAACTTAATTGACTTTATATAATCTTTACCTAAAGACCTAGTAAACTCATTACCTCCCAGCTTAAGAGATTTTCAAACTGTGATTCTAAGGACTCTATGGGTTTTAGCTCTTTCTTGGGCCATAGCCAATATCAACATTAAAAGGATAACTTCTAGCCCTATTCCTACTAGAGAAAAAATTCCTTGATTCATTTTAAGTATTATATTTTTTGGACAAGGCAAGGGTCTCACTTAAAAATGTATGTATTGCAAATAATATAATATAAAAATAATACAGCTAATGGACTCTTCATTATTTTTACTCTTATGGAACAAAACATAATGATTAGAAGCATCAAGATTACTATGATGATTACTTTTTGGAAATATTATAACATGTCACTGTGCACATATAAATTCTTTTAAACAGCTTTATTTTCTTATTGATTCATAAAAACTCTTTATAGATACACATGAGTGAGGACATGTATGCGCACCATGTTAGGTTTTTTATTTGTGGTTTGTTTTTATTCTTTGATTCAGTTTATTATGTGTTGCTATATATATGTATATGTATTTACTGAAATCTATTAATATTTTATTATTGTTCTCAGGCTTTAAATTCTATTACGGAAAGCTTTCTCTAAACTCCATTTTTAGGTGACAGCCATTTGATATAAGAGATAAGTCCTTTAACTTATGAAGAATTTATGCTGAGTAGAACATATACAAATAGGCCAGTAGAAACTAGAAAGGGAGTTGAACAGAAAAAGCAATACAAATAATAAAGAATGTTAAAGAAAATAGTTTTACCTTGCTCATAGTTAAAGAAACACAAATCAAAGTAACATGAGATGTTTTCCTCTCTCAGGCTAGAGACAAAATTTTTATCTAGGTTGTTGAGGAATATTTATTTTATTTATCATCATGCAGACTGAACTTTTATATAGAATTTTGAAAAATACATTTAAAATATCTGTCAAAATGTAATAGTGCTCATGCCTTTTATACCAGCATTTCTATTGTCATGAATTTACCTAACAGATGTATTTTCAAAAGCATGTCAAAATACTTCTGTAAGAATTTGTTTACCACTGTTTCAGGTATCATAAAAAAAAAAAGATTAGTAACATGCTAAATAAATATAGTGATATGGTTAGTTAAATCATATGTGTTCAGTTAATGAACAATATGCAGAATATCAAATAATTGAAATAATTGAAAGAGGGAAGTATGTGTTCATATGTAAATCACTAAGAAACATGAATATAGGAAAAGCCTATGATAAGTAACGTAAGTAACTGATAATTCCTTTTTATAAATAATAAAACAAACATATACACATATTTATGTAAAATATATTTGCAACTATTTTTCTCAAAGGATACCTTATACAAATATTTTGAAAATGACCACCTTTTGAAGAGAAGGAAATAGGATGGAAAAATAAGGAAGGAGTAACTATTCCATTACACTGTTTAAATATTTTCAAAAAGTATATGTATTATTATCATGCTCTTATAAAAAGTGAAATTAAATTACTTTCATTTTATTTTACAAAAAAATCTCAAGCTAAAAAGTTTTTAAATTCTTCATTTTATAGAAATAAACTCTATAATTATGCATATATAATATTATACAAATTCTTCACTTATATTTATTTTAACTATTACCCTTAGCATTTTTTTCACTTCTTCCTGTGCTCTGCTATACTGAATGTATCCTGATTAATTTGCTAATTCTGCTATGAGAAAATTCTTGGTATTTTTAAGGTTGTTTGCCTAAAATTGAAGGCAGCCATTTTTATGAAAAGATTATATTATTCTTCAAGGTTTTGGAGGTACTTAAAATGTACTCAGTTATATGCTCTAAAAAAGAATAAATGCCTTCACTTGTTTTCCATTGCGACTTTTGTATGCCATCTGCATTAATGACATGTATCTAGAGCTCCTCTGAATTCTGTATTATTTTCCCCCACCCTTGACCTTCAAACAAAGTACAGTGTTTTAAAATTCTGATCATCACTTTAAGAATAAGGAACCAAATAATAAACAATTAGAAATAAATGTTTTAAACACAGGAAGGTATTTTCTGTGCTTTGAATTTAAAACACTCATCTAAAAGAAAAACAGAAACCTGTTTTTTCCATGTTTCATTAGGCCTGTTTATTTTTGTCCTCATTCCTCTTTTCTTTATATTTGTCTAGAAATTCCAGTAAAAAGCATGGAAAAATGTAAATACTTGATCAGAGGAATTTAAGAAATATCAGCTAACGTCAACACTTCAGTGTGAGTGCTACTGCTTAACAACTCAAGGGTGTGAGGAGCTATGAATAAAGAGAGAACATTTTGCCATGAATTATTCAGCTAACTATGGGATGCTGTTATCTCCACTCCAGTGGCTTTTAATTGCACATGTAAGAAAGTATTCTGCTTATCTGGCATTCAATTTGATGCCAAAGTACAGCTTGCCCAAGCAGGGTGGGAGGTAAAAAATGAGGATCTCATCAGACAAGCAGCTGCCATTCATGAATGCATTAAAGAATAGGGCATAGGATTGTAACAGGAAAGACAGAAGGCAGACATGAAAGGAAATGTGAATACTTGACATGCTGTGCTCTTTTTCTTTGATCTTGTTATATGTTGCTGAATTTTGAGTGAACCATAGAACTGTGTGTGCTACCTAAATCAACCACACCCCTATTTTAGAAACTTAAGGTTAATCTCCAGGGCAAAGATGACACTTTGCACTTTAAGCCAGGCTTTCAGAGGAACTAGTGTTCTTTTATCCGAAATGGAGTCTTAGCTTGATTTTGAGAAACGACTGGTTTTAATTTTTGAAAGTCTACTTATAATAGGGTTGTTAATCAAGCTCAATAATTTTTCTGAAACTTTCTCTTTATCCTAGATTCCCAGAGGAGGTATCTTTTGGCACCTGTGTTAAAATTTTCCACACCAATTTACTTGTAAAATACTGCTTTAAATATTTTGAGATTTAATTTGGAACCTCTTCCTAATTTACATCTCTCACTACAATAGATGACTCTTTTGTATTATTTTACATATGCATTTCCAAATTTAATTGCATATATATACGCACACACTTTTCATCACTTAGCATTTGTCCTGCATCATACAGAGCATAGAAGATGTAGACGTTACAAGGCCCCACAGATAAACAGCCTTACATTATGGAGCTCAAAGACAAGAGTGAAATCAGACACACAACAAACCTATTACCACATGGTTATTGCTCATAGAAAGCTTATGCCAGGCACAATGGAAACATTGTGTAGAAGATGGAATATATGAGGCTTCCTGGGATAAAGAGCTGGAACAAGTAGAAAAAAGTCAAAGAGGCCTTCATTGAGAAGACAACACCATGGTGAGACTTGATGGGTGCTTATGTATTTGTGAAGTTGACAAGAGAAAGAGGGTAAGATTTCCAATCTAGATGGCAGCATGTGGATCAAGATTCAGGGCTTGGAGGTTTTGGGAGAACAGCAAGTCTTAAACTGGCTTTTAGGAAAGTAGCAAACAATCAGTGTGAAGAATGTATTATCGGTCAGGTGCCGATTTGTGAAGTACTGTGTACTAAGATGTAATTCTGAAGGAAGCAGAGAGCCATTGTAGAATATTCAGGAGTAATAAGATTAGATTTCTGATATAGAAAAACTCTCTGATGACACTGTCTCTTTGATGGTTCCATTATGGACCATAAAACTTCATGTTAGTATTCCTTACAGGGCCAAACTCAAAAGTGTTAATTGCAGATTAATTGACAGAGCAAAGAGTTTGAAGTCAGAAGAAATAGATATTCTTTTATGCTTTCTCCTTTTTAAAGTACATGAGCTTAGATAAGGTACATTTTCTTTCTCTTTAGATGTATGCTTCATATATTCCAGGAGCCTAAAAGAGTTTCTTACATGTAGATAACAGTCAATAAATATTTGTAGCATATGTGAATGAATTTCTGGGTTATTGATCTATGTTATTTTTAGCAAAGTGAGGAGGGTTGAAAATTGCTCTAAGAGCCATCTTCCACTCCTGCGGTATGAAGAGATCCATGCAATTCTAAGTTAAGTGCACAACTACACTGTACTCCTTAGAGAAATCATGT